>MU765734.1:33884-72298 GCA_026770625.1 Nicotiana glauca | reverse complement strand
TATCAATAGACTCATAATAAAATAACATAAAATACATAACATAAAATAACAAAATAACAACAATATAAGAAATATAAGAAATGGAGAAAAGGATGTAAGGTATACTAATATCCAACAGAAAAAACCCCATCCTAAGACTAACTCCTAACTGGCTAGTCTCACTCTAGTGCGCTGTAGTAATATTCACAACTTTCCCCTAACCTACAACCTTAATGCTCGACCTCTACAATTCCCTGTCAAGGGCCATGTCCTCAAAAATCCTAAGTCGTGCCATGTCCTGCCTGATCACCTCTCCCAAATACTTCTTAGGTCTCCCTCTACCTCTCCTCGTGCCCACCACAGCCAGTCGCTCACACCTCCTCACCAGTGCATCAGTGCTCCTCTTCTGAATGTGCCTGAATCATCTGAGTCTTGCTTCCCGCATCTTGTCCTCCATGGGGCCACTCCCACCTTCTCTCGAATATCTTCATTCCAAATCTTGTCCATCCTTGTATTCCCCCAGATCCACCTCAGCCGGTTCGAGGTGACTAATTAATGTAAATGATGTCCTGAGGGTTTGAAACCCCGAATTTGCACATCGTAATGCTATATTGAGGTGAGGCACAGGCTCAATGACGAGTGTGGGGTCATTTACTATTGGGGATTGTGATTTAGTCCATCCTGATTGATGATTTTACTGTGTATTTGATTGAGACTTATTTGTTTTCATCATGAATTGGGCTGAATGCCATATGCGGGCCTAGTGCCATTTATTTGAACCCTTTGGGGCTATGTACTAATATTTTCCTCACTGTTTTGGTTTGATACTTGAACCCAGTCAGGATAATTTCCATTGCTTTACTATTCAACCACTCTTTCTCAATTTTAAGACTTAAATGATATTTTAAATAATGTTTGGGCTGAAAATACTATTTTACTAATGCCCGAGTGGCTTGTAATGATTTTTCGAACTGAGTAAGGTCGAGGGCCGATATTATTAGGAACACTGATATTGATTTGAAGCCGAGGGACTGAGTTACATATATGTCACGAGGTGGCTTGATTGATATGAGGCTGAAGGCCTAGATTTGATGCCACGAGGTGGCATGTGATTGCGCTTAGGCCGTAAGGGGCCTCTCCAGGAGTATGTACACTCCTAGTGAGCGCGAGTACCTATTGTGATGTGAGATAGATCCCGAGGGGCTGGTATTATTCTGAGATTAAGCCCGAGGGGCTGTTACTATTCTGAGTTGTTGTCTGAGGGGCGGATTTGCTGATTCTGTGCCTGAGGGGCGAACTTGTATTTGTATTTATCTGTTAATTACTTGTTTTACTTGTTGAAAAAGGGATTTTACTTGATTCTTCACTGATTTATGGGTTTTAAGTGATTCTTACTACTTCATTATAGAACACCTTATGCTTTATGTGATTTCTTATTTTCAGTCATTATTTATATTTGTTACTCACTAGGTTGGAGTACTCACATTACTCCTTATATTGTATGTGCATATTCAGGTGTTGTTGGTTCCGCTATCATTACTGTTATTTAATTGTTTAAAATGAGATTTGGTTCAATTGGCTGGCCTTGTATTCACGAGAGGCGCGATCACGATCGGGTTCGGGGTTTAGGTCGTGAGAATTTGGTATCAGAGCCTAGGTTACATTCGCGAGTCATAAGCAGGTTTAGTAGAGTCTAGCGGATAGGTATGGAGACGTCTGTATTTATCCTTGAGAGACTGCAGAACCTTTAGGAAAAACTTCATGTTCTTGGAATTCTTATCGTGCCGCGGTCGTGGTTGTGGTCGTGGCAGAGGCAGAACAGTGAGGGCAGCACCTGTTGATCCACCAGCTGCCTCAGCTCAAGGTCATGCTCCAGTTATAGATGCTCCAGCTGCACCAGTTCAGGCACCAGTTGTGCCTATTATGATTTTAGGCCTTTAGGAGGCTTTAACTCAGATCTTGTCAGTGTGTGCCAGTTTGGCTCAGGCGATTTTAGCTACTACAGTCACAGCTACTTCACAGACCGGGAGAGGGATCCAGACCCCCATTGCTCGCACACCATATCAGGTTGTGCAAGGACTTCAGACACCGGGGGCACCTCCAGCCTAACAGTTATACCAATTCAGCAGTTTGTTGTACCAGTTATGTCGGATGATAAGCAGTGTCAACTTGAGAGGTTTGGTAGACTCTACCCTCTGATATTCAGCAGTGCAGAGGGTAAGGATGCCCAGGGTTTCTTAGATAAGTGCTAGTGGATGCTTCGTACAGCAGGTATTCTTGGGACTAGTGGTGTGGCACTTACCACCTTTCAGTTTTTTGGGGTTTCCTTCACTTGGTGGGAGGCGTATGAGAGGCGTAGGCCTGTTGGCACAGTTCCACTTACTTGGCAGCAGTTCTCCGTTCTCTTCCTAGAGAAGTATATGCCGCAGTCTTGCAGAGAGGAGCTGCGTAGATAGTTTGAGTGGTTGCGATAGGGGGAGATGACTGTGTCACAGTATGAGTCAAGGTTTTCTGAGTTGGCTCGTCATGCCATCTGGTTGGTTCCGACAGATCGAGAGAGAATCAGGAGATTTGTTGATGGTCTCACATATCAGCTCCGTATTCTTATGACCTGAGAGAGGGTATCTAGTGCTTCATTCGAGGAGGTGGTTGGTATCGCCCGTGAGATTGAGTCGGTTCATTGGCAGGATCGAGAGGAGAGGGAGGATAAGAAGTCTCGAGGATGGGGAAGTTACTGTGGTGCTCCTTTGAGAGGTCAGTTTCAGCATGGTAGAGGCCGTTTATTCAGGCCTGCTCAGTCAGCTCGCCTAGAGTATCGCGGGGCATCTTCAGGTCGTGGTTATCATAGGTCTCAGCCGGGCCAGTCATCACTCAGCGCCCTCCCAGCTTAGAGTTCATCTCGTGCCCCATCAGCTCAGGGTTCTTCTATGTCGAGTGCATCTGCTAGTCACTTCAATGCGAGGGGTTCCCTTTAGTCCCCTTCTCCAGTACCTTGGAGTTGTTATGAATGTGGCGAGATGGGCCACATATGGAGGCAGTGTCCTCGTCATGCTTCTAGTTCATCCCAGAAGCAGGGTCAGTATTCGGCTTTAGCACCAGTTATTTCGGCACCACCCGATCAGCCAGCTAGGGGTGTAGGTCAGTATGCCCGGGGTTGCCCCAGAGGGGGAGGTCAATCAGGGGGCAGTCAGAACTATTTTTATGCTATCCCACGCAGATCTAATGTCAGTGCCTCTGATACTGTCATTTCAGGTATTATTTTAGTCTGCCACAGAGATGTCTTTGTATTATTTGATCCCGGTTCCACCTTTTCTTAGGTGTCCTTATACTTTGATCATTATTTGGGTACGCCTCTAGAGTTTCTTGCTTTACATGTTCATGTATCTACCTCGGTTGACGATACTATTGTTGTAGACCGTGTGTACCGGTCATGTGTGGTGACTATTGGGGGTCTGGAGACCCGAATGGATCTATTGCTACTAAGTATGGTGGATTTCGATGTCATTTTGGGCATGGATTGGTTATCTTCATGTCGTGCTATTCTGGATTGTCATGCTAAGACAGCCACTTTGGCTATGCCGGGTGTGCCACTGATCGAGTGGTGTGGTATGACTGATTATGGTCCTAGTAGACTGATCTCTTTCTTGAAAGCCCAGCGTATGCTTGGGAAGGGTTGTCTCTCATATCTTGCCTTTGTGAGGGATGTTGGAGTTGAGGCTCCCAGTATTGATTATGTTCCAATTGTGAGGAACTTCTTTGATGTATTTCCTACAGATCTGCCAGGCATGCCATCAGACAGGCATATTGATTTTGGTATTGACCTGGTGCCGGGCACTCAGCCCATTTCTATTCTGCCATATCGTATGGCACCAGCGGAGTTGAAGGAGGAGCTTCAGGAACTCCTAGATAAGGGGTTCATCTGGCCTAGTGTGTCACTTTAGGGTGCACTGGTTCCATTTGAGAAAAAGAAGGATGGATCAATGAGAATGTGCATTGATTATAGGCAATTGAACAAGGTAACAATTAAGAACAAGTATACTTTACCTCGCATTGATGATTTATTTGTTCAGCTTCAGGGAGCGAGGGTGTTCTCCAAGATTGATATCTATTCGGGCTATCACCAATTGAAGATCAGGGATTCAGATATTCTTAAGACAGCCTTCAGGACAAGCTATGGTCATTATGAGTTCCTGGTTATGTCTTTTAGGCTGACCAATGCCCCAACAATGTTCATGCATTTGATGAACAGCGTGTTCCGGCCTTATCTTGACTCATTTTTCATAGTCTTCATTGATGATATTCTGGTATATTCGTGTAGTCAGGAGGAGCACGCGGAGCATTTGAGGGTTGTGTTGCAGAGATTGAGGGAGGAGAAGCTTTATGCAAAGTTCTCCAAGTGTGAGTTTTGGCTCAGTTCAGTGGCATTCTTGGGACACGTGGTCTCCAGTAGGGGGGGATTCAGGTTGATCCAAAGAAGATAGAGGTGGTGTAGAGCTGGCCCAGACCATTCTCAGCTACTGAGATTCGTTGTTTTCTTGGTTTGGCAGGGTATTATCGCTGATTTGTTCAGGGATTCTCATCTATTGCATCGCCCTTGAACAAGTTGACTCGGGTGCTTCATTTGTATGGTCGGATAAGTGTGAGGAGAGCTTTCAGAAGCTCAAGACAGCTTTGACCACAGCTTCAGTATTGGTTTTGCCATCAGCTCCAAGTCCATACATAGTGTATTGTGATGCTTCAAGAGTAGGGATTGGTTGTGTGTTGATGCAGGAGGGTAGAGTTATTGCATATGTTTGTCGTCAATTGAAGCCCCATGACAAGAACTACCTCGTTCATGATTAAGAGTTGGCTGCCATAGGTCATGCTTTGAAGATTTGGAGGCATTACTTATATGGCGTGTCCTGTGAGGTATTCACTTATCATCATAGTCTTCAGCATTTGTTCAAGCAAAAGGATCTTAATTTGAGACAACAGAGATGGTTGGAGTTGCTTAAGGATTATGATATCACTATATTGTACCATCCACGAAAGGCCAATGCGGTGGCCGATGCTTTGAGCCGAAAGGCAGTGAGTATGGGGAGTTTGGCATATATTCCAGTTGGGAGAGACCTCTTATGGTTGATGTTCAGGCTTTGGCCAATCGATTCGTGAGGTTGGATATTTCTGAGACCAGTCGAGTGTTGGCTTGTGTAGTTTCTCGGTCTTCTTTATATGATCGCATCAGAGAGCGCTAGTATGATGATCCGCATTTGCTTGTCCTTAGAGACAGAGTTCAGCATGATGATGCTAGGGATGTGACCATTGGTGATGATGGAGTGTTGAGGATGCAGGTACAGATTTGTGTGCCCAATATGGATAGGCTTCGGGATTTGATATTGGAAGAGGCCCATAGCTCGCGGTATTCCATTCATCCGGGTGCTGCGAAGATGTATCAAGATCTTAAATAGTATTACTGGTGGCAGAGAATGAAGAAAGATATTGTGGGATTTGTAGCTTGGTGTCTCAATTTTCAGCAGGTGAAATATGAGCATTAGAGACCAGGAGGCTTACTTCAGCAGGTGTTTATTCATGAGTGGAAGTGGGAGAGGATCACTATGGATTTTGTTGTTGGACTTCCTCAGACTTTGAAGAAGTCTGATGCTATTTGGGTGATTGTGGATAGGCTGACCAAGTCTGCGCACTTCATTCCTATCTGTACTACTTATTCTTCAGAGCAGTTGGCAGCGATATATATTCGGGAGATTGTTCGGTTGCATGGTGTCCCAGTTTCTATCATTTCAGATCGAGGCACTCAGTTTACTTCTCAGTTTTGGAAGTCTGTTCAGCGAGAGTTAGGTACTCAGGTGCAGTTGAGCACAACTTTTCACCCTCAGACGGATGGTCAGTCCGAGCATACCATTCAAATATTGGAGGACATGTTGCGTGCTTGTGTTATTAATTCGGACAGTCATGAGATCAGTTTCTACCGCTCGCAGAGCTTGCTTATAACAACAACTACTAGTTGAGTATTCAGATAGCTCCATATAAGGCTTTGTATAGGAGACGGTGTAGATCTCCAGTTGATTGGTTCGAGCCCGGTGATGCTAGGGTATTGGGGATATATTTGGTTCAGGATGTTTTAGATAAAGTGAAGGTAATTCAGGAGAGACTTCGTACGACAGTCGAGGCAGAAGAGTTATGCAGACAGGAAGGTTCGAGATGTGTCTTACATGGTTGGCGAGAAGGTTCTGTTGAAGGTTTCACCCATGAAGGGTGTTATGAGATTTGGAAAGAAAGGGAAGTTGAGTCTACAGTTCGTCGGACCATTTTAGGTACTTCGGAGGATTGGGGAGGTGGCTTATGAGCTTGCCTTGCCACCCATCTTGTTGAGTGTGCATCTGGTTTTCCATGTTTCTATGCTCCGAAAGTATATTAGAGACCCGTCCCATGTTTTAGATTTCATCACAGTTCAGTTGGAGGTTGATTTGACTTATGATGTGGAGCCAGTAACTATTTTGGAGCGTCAGGTTCAAAAGTTGAGGTCAAAGGATATAGCTTCAGTGAATGTGCAGTGGAGAGGTCGGCCTGTGGAGGAGGCTACCTGGGAGACCGAGCGAGATATGCGGAGCATATATCCTCACCTATTTGAGGCTTCAGGTATGTTTCTTGACTCGTTCGAGGACGAACGTTTGTTTAAGTTGGGGAGGAAGTGATGACCCGGCCAGTTGTCTCATGAGTTACCACTCCATTTCCCCCATTTTTGCTTCTTTATGCTTTGTTATCTGTGTTTTGTGGTACCGGGTTTGTCGGATTAAGTCCGGAAGGAGTTTGGTGAAGTTTGAGACACTTAGTCTCTTTTAAGGAAGCTTAAGTTGGAAAAGTCAATCGGATGTTGACTTATGTGTTAGAGGGATTGGATGTGAGTTCCTATAGTTTGATTAGCTTTGTGAGTTGATTTGTGACTTAGGAGCGTGATCGGAATGGGTTTTTGGAAGTCCGAAGTAGAATTAGGCTTGAATTTGCGAAGTTGATATTTGGTGATTTCTGTTTGGTAGGTGAGATTTTGATCCGAGTGTCGGAATAGAATTTCGAGAGTTGCAGTACCTTCGTTGTGTCATTTGGGATATGTGTGCAAAATTTCAGGTCATTCGGATGTGATTTAGTTGGGTTTTTTATCAAAAGCGTATTTCGGAAGATTTTAGAAACTTAGGCTTGAATCCGATGTGTTTTGAGTAGTATGATGTTGTTTGAGGTGTTTTGATGATTGGAACAAGTTTTAATAAGGTTTTAGGATGTGTTGGTGCTTTGGTTGAGGTCCCGGGGGCCTCGGGTGAGTTTCGGGTGGTCAATCAGACCATTTCTAAGTTGGAAAAATTGCAGATTTTAGGATCAGTTGTTGCAGAATTAACCCTTCGCGTCGCATGAGGTGTATCGCGATCGCGTAGAAGGAATTGACGAAGGCTAGATTTAAGCCTTCGCGTTCGTGTGTGGGGCTTCGCATTCGCGGAAGGCTGGGATCCTGTGCTTCGCATTCATGTGAAGTTGTCCGCGATCGCGTATAAGGAATGGAGTCAGAAGGGTCCAAGAAGAATTGCTCTTCGCATTCGCATTAGAAAGTTCGCATTCGCGTAGGTGTGAGAGGCGAAAGCATCACATTCACAAGGTCCATGTGGCATTCGCATAGAGTTATTTTTGGGAATTAAAAATTTGTGCGCCGCGATTGCGATGAACGAAGAGCAGACCTGGGCAAAAAGTTTTTAAGTCATTTCATCCGAGATTTTGGGTCTATTTTCACCCATAGTTAATCATTTTGAGAGCTTCTTGGTGGAGATTAAAGAGGGATTTAAAGGTAATTGATTGGAGGTAAGATTTTTGAACTTAAAACTCGTTTCTATTGTTAAATCTACCCAGAAAATCAAGGAACTTAAGCTAAAAATGGAAGAACTAGGACTTGGGATTGTAGAATTTTCATTTGGGGATTTGGAGGACCATCTGCGGTCGGATTTGAGAACTTTTGATATGTATGAACTCATGGGGAGATAAGGAACCCGTTGATATAAAAATTTCTGAGTTTCACGAAGTGGGCCCGGGGTGCGGGTTTTGGTAATTTTGGGATTTTTGGTATTTTTCCAATGTTTTTGCTTGGGCTTTGTTCCCTTAGCATATTGTGATGTGTTCGTTCTGATTTGATAGATTCGATGCACGTGGAGGCCGATTCGAGGGGCAAAGGCATCGCGAGCGAGAGATGTAGCCGGTTCGAGGTGAGTAATGAATGTAAATGATATCCTGAGGGTTTGAAACCCCGGATTTGCACATCGTAGTGCTATACTGAGGCGAGGCACACGCTCAATAATGAGCATGGGGTCATTTACTATTGGGGATTGTAATTTAGTCCATCCCGATTGATGATTTTACCGTGTATTTGATTGAAACTTATTTGTTTTCATCATAAATTGGGCTGAATGCCATATTCGGGCCTAGTGCCATTTATTTGAACCATTCGGGGCTATTTACTGATATTTTCCTCACTGTTTTGGTTTGATACTTGAACTCAGTCCTGATAATTTCCACTGTTTTATATTTAGCCACTCTTTCTCAGTTTTAAGACTTAGATGATATTTTAAACAATGTTTGGGCTGATAATACTATTTTACTAATGCTCGCTGGGCTTGTGATGATTTTTCGGACTGATTAAGGTCGAGGGCCTATATTGTGAGGAACACTGATACTGATTTGTGGTCGAGGGCCCGAGTTACATATATGCCACGAGGTTCCTTGATTGATATAAAGCTGAGGGCCTAGATTTGATGTCACGAGGTGGCTTGTGATTGCGCTTGGGCCTTAAGGGGCCCCTCCTGGAGTCTGTACACCCCCAATGAGCGTGGGTACCCATTGTGATGTGAGATTGAGCCCGAGGGGCTGGTACTATTCTGAGTTGTTGCCTGAGGGGCAGATTTGCTGATACTGTGCCCAAGGGGCGCACTTCTATTTGTATTTACTTTTACTTGTTGAAAAAGGGATTTTACTTGATTCTTCACTGATTTACCGTTTTTAAGTGATTCTTACTGCTTCATTATAGAATACCTTGTGCTTTATGTGATTTCTTATCTTCATTCATTATTTATATTTGTTACTCACTGGTTCGGAGTACTCACATTACTCCCTGCACCTTGTGTGCAGATTCAGGTGTTGTTGGTTCTGCTCCGGAGTGTTGATTTTCTCCAGTCCAGGTAGTGATTCGGAGACTACGAGGTAGTTGTTGGCTTCCGTAGCCCCCGTGTCTCCCTTATCTTATTATTTTCTATGTTCTTTGAACAGTTGTACGAGATTTATACTTAGCAGACTTGTATCAGGATTCATAGTGCTCATGACTTGTGACACCCCGGTTAAGGCTGTGTCAGGCTGGTTTCCGCAGTTGTTTAACCATATTTCTACTATTTCTTGTTATTAAACCATGTTTAGACTATCATTATGTTATTTAACTATTTAAAATGAGATTTGGTTCAATTGGCTGGTCTTGTCTTCACGAGAGACGCCATCACAACCGTGTTTGGGGTTAGGGTTGTGAGATGCTAATTAAAAGTCATAATATAATAAGCATAATCTAAAATTACTATTTCATGATAAAATAAGTAGACTAATAAGGGAGTATTAATTGCATGACTAAATGCTAAAGAAAAAATAAAAAAAATAGGTTATGCATTTTTATCTAAATTATTGAAAAACAAAAAATAGATATTCAATACATTCCCGTTCGTAGTATTGAATTGAAGGTCTTTTGTTATCGTTTGTATTGATTTGATTTTGGTTTGTGCTTTTGTTAGTATTATTTTACTAATTTTAATGGCTATAAAACTTATTGGAACATTCAAAAGTTCTAAGTCCAACCTTGAAATAATACCTTAAAAGATAAAATCATGAAAAGTTTTATGAAATATATATAAATATACTTACTGTGATGTAATTTACTAATTTTAATGGCTATAAAACTTATTGGAACATTCAAAAGTTCTAAGTCCAACCTTGAAATAATACCTTAAAAGATAAAATCATGAAAAGTTTTATGAAATATATATAAATATACTTACTGTGATGTAATTTACTAATTTTAATGGCTATAAAACTTATTGGAACATTCAAAAGTTCTAAGTCCAACCTTGAAATAATACCTTAAAAGATAAAATCATGAAAAGTTTTATGAAATATATATAAATATACTTACTGTGATGTAATTTACTAATTTTAATGGCTATAAAACTTATTGGAACATTCAAAAGTTCTAAGTCCAACCTTGAAATAATACCTTAAAAGATAAAATCATGAAAAGTTTTATGAAATATATATAAATATACTTACTGTGATGTAATTTACTAATTTTAATGGCTATAAAACTTATTGGAACATTCAAAAGTTCTAAGTCCAACCTTGAAATAATACCTTAAAAGATAAAATCATGAAAAGTTTTATGAAATATATATAAATATACTTACTGTGATGTAATTTACTAATTTTAATGGCTATAAAACTTATTGGAACATTCAAAAGTTCTAAGTCCAACCTTGAAATAATACCTTAAAAGATAAAATCATGAAAAGTTTTATGAAATATATATAAATATACTTACTGTGATGTAATTTACTAATTTTAATGGCTATAAAACTTATTGGAACATTCAAAAGTTCTAAGTCCAACCTTGAAATAATACCTTAAAAGATAAAATCATGAAAAGTTTTATGAAATATATATAAATATACTTACTGTGATGTAATTTACTAATTTTAATGGCTATAAAACTTATTGGAACATTCAAAAGTTCTAAGTCCAACCTTGAAATAATACCTTAAAAGATAAAATCATGAAAAGTTTTATGAAATATATATAAATATACTTACTGTGATGTAATTTACTAATTTTAATGGCTATAAAACTTATTGGAACATTCAAAAGTTCTAAGTCCAACCTTGAAATAATACCTTAAAAGATAAAATCATGAAAAGTTTTATGAAATATTTATAAATTACATCACAGTAAGTATATTTATATATGTTAAATATATCTATAATTTCTATATATGTAATGTCGGGTTGATTTTGTTTCAGTTTTACTTTCTTTAGCTACAACCAAACCAAACCAATTATGATCGTATTTTTTTTTCAACACCAAACCATGGTCAGTTTTTTTTTCTCGGTTTGACTCGAATTATCGGGTTAGTGCGATTTGTCGATTTTGTTTGTACACCCCTACTGGGTACTAGCACTTCTCAAAGATGCTCGTGCATCTCATGTCACCTGTTGCGATACTGCCAGTACTTCCCAACCATTTTTAAAAAATCTCGGCCTGCATCTCAGCCCTACGATCACTCTTGATCTCCACCATGTAAGTCTAAAAAAATGGAGAGATGAGAGAAAAAGTCAGTGTAAAGACAAAAGTCACAAAGCGAAGAAAACAAAGGGAAACTCATCCTTAAGGCCATCGCGGCCACACCGTGTGACAACCGTGAATCGCTGACCTCCCGAGGAGATCCACTTTCTGCCTCGGAATATAGAAGATCGACATGTGGCACCAAGTTCACTGTGTCCTGCAGCAAGTTGAGATATGATGGACTTTTCAAGTATGTGATAAGGGACTTCCGCCCTTACCACAGTTCGGGTAAAGCCCTCCTAGAACATCTTCATGTCCTCAGGGTCAATGTCGGATTTGGATTCATAATCCTCAACCAAGACGTATTTCCCCCTCTAAAAAAGGGGCGCGGTTCGGCCGAGATGATGATGGCCTACTCAGAACAACAACAGTAGCCTCGGAACTCTGTCCCTCCGTCACAATAGCCTCTTGAACGCTTGAAATGAGTGTCTCCTCAGCATCTAGGCTGGCACCACAACCAGTATCGGGTGTCATCGAAACAAGGTCTCCTATTGAGGGTGTTTTGACTAAAGAAGCCCCTTCCAACACTACCTTTCACCTCTTCGACAGGGCCTCTCCGCTACCGACGCGGGAAGATTTTCCCACTGAACGTACTGTGGATATCGGAGTCTTTGGTTAAGAGGCAACCTCCAAGTGTACTGTCTCACTGTGGGCGCAATCCGATGGGCGATCAGGCTCTCTACGGCCCCGCCTACAGTAACTCTTGGAGCGGGCCAGGCGGGGGAAACGGATTGCGAGTGCAGGAGCCCTCGCCCTTCTCACTCCTCTCAGACATGTCAATTAGAAGGTAGTAGGTCATATAATGGCAAGGTTAAAGAAACTACAGAGTAGAAGACGAAGCAAGACCATAATTGAGCCAACTCACCGGTAAGAGGCTTGCGTCCAAACTTCTCATGGAAAGACGCCTATTCATGAATCCCCATCGTGTGGAGGAGAATTGCGCTCACCTACTCGCAGATATCAGTGACTAGCGGGGGAGGTAGTCTCTTGGCTACAAAATCGATAGCCAATCTTCAGCGAAGTCGTTAAAGGGAAACGACCGATAGCCATCCTAAGAAAAATTGCACAAAGTAAACATAAAGAAAAACTCGTTAGTGAAATTCCACGTCTCAGGAAACTCCGTCGGGTTTGATATGACGTGCTCCATTCAGACATAAAAGAAGCTCTCCCAAAAGAGACGATTGGACTTATCGTCCATCTTCACCACCAAACTCTTGGCTCCTTGATGATGCATATGAATCATCGTACCCCAAAGAAAATGGGGGGCGAATAGATGAAGCATGTGCCCTTAAGAAATTTCTTGGTCGGCCAGCTATGCGTACTTGATGAGCATCAGGAAAATCTTGTACGCATATGGAGAGAGTTGAGCCGGGCATACCTTGTAGAAACGGCATAAATCCACCACTAAGGAAGGGAGGGGAAGCGTGTACCCGATGACAAAGGGATACGCATAAAACTCGCAGTATCCTGGGCAATGTAAATGCATTATGTCCTTATCTGTCGACACCATTTCAACGTTTTCGGGGATTCCCCCTTTTTCTTTGAATGCCATGATAGCCGCATCATCCATCGTAGAAGGAATGAGCTTCAGTTCATCTCTAGCAGGGCTGTTAAATTAGTCCTCGCCTTCCCCGGGCGGGGAACCACCTCATCCACCATCGGAAACCCCACATTTTCTACCACTTCCACTCCCTCTTCAAGTAAAGATATATCATTTTTCGGCATCGGAGCACCTACGGCTTTATCAGAATGGGAAGAAGCACTAGCCATTTGTTTTCTTTGATCAAAAGAAACGATAATGATAAAGGAAAAAGACAATGTTCACAGCGAATCCTAGCAAAAGCAGAAGTATGAGAGACTAAAAGAAAAGAAAATTTGTATTCTTTCTTAAACAATTGAAAAGAGTAACATTCGAATGAGAGGATCCCCCTACCTATAGAGATATAAATGCCAGGAGCAGGAAAACTAAGAGCCACCAGTTAAGAAGCAAAAAGGGCGCGAGAAATGACACAATACCTAGAAAATGTTGTCCCATAATGACGCATGGGGAATATTGATGACACCCTCAACTGACGTAACAATATAGTTGAACTGACGTAATGGTTCGATGCAATTATCGAAGTGTCACATCACTACCTTGTCATGAGGTTCTCACCCCTCACATGAAGCGTCCAGATTTTTTCCAATTTTTGAATCAACAGAGTTCGCCCATTGAGCTCGCCAAGAGACGGCCCCAACGGGCAGAAGGACTAACCGTATGGGTCAAAATCTGACCCCACATGGATTAGCACTAAAGGGAATGGTAAGAGGTCACCTAAGCCATGGTCGTACCCACAATATGTGATAACGACGAGTATCTCGGCCACTACCGAGATCGAGCCATTAGAAAGCTTGTACGACAAAGTAAATGTTGTGATACTTAAGGAAATGACACAAAGCGAGATGAAGAGAGAGAAGTCTTCCGATTAAAGACTATTGGACAAAAGGGAATACGAATGATATCTATAAGAGGAAAGAAGAAGAAACGAGGATCTCTCTCTCTCTCCTACAGAAGAAAAGGGTAGATGAACCGGAGAATGCTAGAGGGGAAAAACCAAGAGAAGTTACAGATCCTGGCGACAAACCTCTGTAATCATCTTTCTTAAATTAATAAAGATGGATACTACAATATTAATGGTATTCCCCTGTTCCTCCCTTATTTTTACATTACGGAACAATACATCATAAATGTAAACATGTTATTCGTATTTGATATCTTTTATAAGTCTTGAAAGTTCATAAGCTTGAGCATATATTGTTTTCCTATTCAATTTGTGTTTATGATTAATCTAGCGTTAATTATCATTGGCTAAGATTTATCCTCTATATTCTTATTAATTAGTTTAACGAAAAGCTTAGTGTTTTTTGGTCAAACAACGTGGAACGGAGGGAGTATATTTAAAAAGAATAAATATGGACCAAAAAAGAGGTCATATTACCCTATTCTCAACCCACAAAAAGAGAAAAATATACTCTAGTAAAACTTATGCATACAGTCCCTCCATTTCAATTTAGATGAGATAGTTTGATTCGACACGAAATTTAAGGAAAAAAAGGGCTACTTTTGAAATTTGTGGCCTTAAAAATTTAAGAGGTAAAAGCTTTGTGTGCGCATGACCTTTGTATGGTTAGAAAAGCTTCTAATCAAGGATAAAATAGATAAAATGAACAGTTTAAGTTTTAATTATTTCCAATGATATAAATGTGTCATTCTTTTTGGAAAAGACTAAAAAAGAATTTATTTTTTTCTAGTCATAGAATCAACGGAAAAGGCCTAAAAATACCATTCAACTAACATAAATGGCTACATTCATTAAAAGGTGTCATGACTCGAATTTTCCACCGTTGGGACCGTGATGACGCCTAATATTATACTCGCTAGGCAAGCCAAAGTTATAGAATATTACACTTTTTCCTTTATCTTTTAATAATTACAATTTAACAAAAGTAAATCAGCGGAATTAAATATGGAAGAACAGTTTAAAAGATTATCTTTATGCTAATAACGAAAACCGAAATAAATTCCACCCAGAACTCGTGTCACAACTCACAAACAATCTATGAATAATACAATATTGGTTTGAAAGAAAAACATACATCTGTCTCAGACAAAAGAAAAATAGAATACAGTAAAGATAGAAGGGGACGCTAGGGCCTGCGAACGCTTGCATGACTATAATGGGTCTCCTGAATGTAGTGATAACAACCAACCTCTAGATCAGCCACTAGCTCCAAAATCTGCACAGAAAGTGCAGAGTGCAGTATTAGTACAACCGATCATATGTACTAGTAAGTGCCGAGTCTAACCTCGACAAAGTAGTGACGAGACTACGACGGGGCATTATATATATATATATATATATAACATGCAATAGTTTATAATAAAACAGAAAGGAAGTACATAATGAAATATAACCGGAACTTGCATTAAATAAATACGGAACCCTCTTAAGGGTGTTTCAACATCACAGTAATTGACCTCAACAGGACTGAATACATAACAACAAATGATGTAGCGTGCATCCCGATCCCATCATATAAACAACAACAGTATCAGTATTCGCCCTTATTACTCCTTGTTGCAGCGTGCAAATCGATCCCACCAGTCCACCCTTATTACTACTCGATATATCACCCTTATCCCTCCTGTTGCGGTACGCAACCCAATCCCACCTATCCACCTTTATTACTCCTTGTTGCAGCGTGCAACCCGATCCTACCAGACAATCACATTCACCATTATTCCTCCTGTTGCGGCATGCAACCGGATCCCAATAATATATATATATATATATATATATATATATATATATATATTCACAAGATGAAGACAAGTGTTTCAAAATCAACTCAAATCCTTCACTATACTTATTCCTCAAACCAACACAATGGGATATCACTACAACTGTAAAACTTCACCAATTAAACAATACAGCGAGACCAACCTAAGTGTACCATGAAGCACCAATAACCAATATAATCCAACAAGGTAAATAAATGAAGCTACAAAACAAATAACAATAGGAAAATCAACAGTTAACATGAAACAATTAGACATAGAAGCATCGATAAGCAAGTAGCAATTAAGGCAGGAAAGCAAGATATAGGGGAATGGGGAAAGGAAACAAGCTAAACAAGTAATTTGGTGACGCATAGGTAATTATCACCACACCTATATGCCACACACATTGTATTTCACATAGAAAAAAAGTCGGGGATCCCTAATCCCTCAAGTCAAGGTTAGACCAAACACTTACCTCAAGCCAACGGGTAATTCATAGCTCAACCACGACTTTAAATCTCGATTCCACCACCAGTCCACTCGTATCTACCTATATTTAACTTTATAACATCTATAAACTCTAAAGAAGTCAAGTCCAATGCAAAATTATATATTTCCCAATATTTCCACCAAAAAGTCAAAAATCGACCACGGGCCTGCTTGGTTAAAACTCGAAATTCGGACCAAAACCTGATTACCCATTCACCCCCGAGCTCGGATATATAATTGGTTTTGGAATCCGACCTCAAAAATGAGGTCCAAAACCCCAAATTTCAAAACTCCTAGGTTCTACCCAAAAACACCCAATTCCACCACGAAAAACCCTAGATTCTAAGATAAAACCTTGTAAAAATTTGGAATAGATTGAAAAAAATAAGTCAATAATCATTTACCTATGATTTAAGGAAGAACTTGCTCTAGGAAAATCGCCTCTTGAAGTTTAGGTTTCAAAAAATGGGAGAATGAACCAAAAATCTTGTCTAAGTTATATTTTGAACACTTGCAGGTATCGTATTTGCGATCACAAGTTTGCAAATGTGACCAATGCATCGCAAATGCGAATCTTGTCCTAGCACGTTGCCTTCGCAAATTCGAACAAATGTTTGCAAATGTGGCTCTATTCCAGTCGCAATTGCGATAATGAGCTTCGCAATTACGAAGGTCCCCTCCTAGCCCATTGATAGAAAACGCAAAGTAACTTCGCAAATGCGATGCTCACATTTGCTAGCCAGACTTCACAAATGTGAAGTCTGTAGATCTGCAACATACCAAAAAATTCCTTAAGGCTCAAAACACTCTGTAGCATATCCAAAACTCACCCGAGCCCTCGGGGCTCCAAACCAAACATGCACACAAGTCTTAAAACATCATACAAAGTTGCTCGTGCGATCATATCGCCAAAATAACATCTAGAACTGTGAATTCAACACCAAAACTCATGAAATTTTCAAGATAGTTTCAAACTTCCTATTTTCTCAACCAATGGTCCGAATCACGTCAAGTTACTTCCGTTTTCCACCAAATTTCACATATTAGTTTTAAATATTATAACGGACCTGTACCGGGCTCCCAAACCAAAATACGAACCTGATACCAATAATGTCAAACATTATTAAATTTCTAAAAACCATCAAATTTTTCAATTAACAATTTTGTTAAAAAATTCATTTCTTAGACAATGGAGCTCGGAATTCAATTCTGGGCATAAGCCCAAGTCCCATATTTTACTACGGACCCCCCGGAATCATCGGAACACGGGTCCCTTTACCCAAATATTGACCGAAGTCAACTAAAATCATCTTTTCTTAAATTTTTGACATAAAAGCTTTCCCGATACGTGCCCGAACCGCGCAAGCAAATTGAGGAGAAAGAAAATGAGCTTTTCAAGGCCTCAAAACACAGAATCAGATTCTAAAACAAACGATGACCCTTTGGGTCATTACATTCTCCACCTCTAAAATAATCGTTCATCCTCGAACGGACATAGAAAAGTACCTGAGTCGGTGAAAAGATAGGGGTATCTGCTCCGCATATCGGACTCGGACTCCTAGGTAACTACTCAACAGGCTGACCTCTCCATTGAACACGAACCGAAGGATAACTATTCGATCTCAACTAACGAATCTGCCGGTCAAGAATAGCTACCAGCTCCTCCTCATAGGTCAAATCCCTGTCCAACTAGACATTGTTGAAGTCTAACATGTGGGATGGATCACTGTGATACTTCTGAAGCATGGAAATGAAACACTGGATGCATAGCTGATAAACCTGGAAGCAATGCAAGTCGGTAAGACACCTCTCCCACTTGATCAAGTATCTCAAAAAGCCCGATGAACCTGGGCTTAGCTTGCCCTTCTTCCAAAATCTCATCACGCCTTTCATGGGCGACTGATGATAGGGTATAATTACATATTTTAGTCGATTATTACACTCTAATTTACTGTATTTTAATTGAGCTTGAGCTTTAATCGCTAGTGTTTTGCACTAATGGTGTGTTTTATGCCTTGTAGGAGTGATTCCGAGCTATATAGATGTTATGGAATGGATTCAAGTGATTTGGAGCTTTAAAGTTTGAGTAAAAGTTCAAGGAATTAAGCCGGGATCATGTTTGGGGGTCAACGGATGATAGTTAGAGCGAATGAAGAATCCAGTTTTTTCTCAGAACTCCATTTTGGCTCCACAATATATGGTTGGCAAGCTTCCTCAAAGGGCAACAACTTTCATGTATTACATTTTTCCAAATTCAGAATGGAACAGGGTGAAAAATGCGCAAACTTTAGCGCGAAGTCGCTCTAGTTAAGGAGCTGGAGGCAGAATGTCAAGGAATATGCGCGAATTTATGCACAAGCTCGCGCTAGTCACCCAGGAAAATTGTTCTTTTTCACATTGGAGAAGGTATAATTATTTGGGCCCAATCCTATCTGGGATATATACATAGGAGGATGTTTTTTGAGAGGAAAACACAAGCATAGAGCCGCAGTGGAGGCCGGGTTTCATCTTTTCTTCCACCAACTTAGTCTTTTTATGTTTCTTTGTATGATTTGTTATTTTGCTACCATGTCTATGTGGAGCTAAACTTCACGTTCTAGGATTGTGGTTCTTTCATGACTATTGTTATTCGGATAATGATTTTGATTTCTTAGTTTATCATATTGGTTTATTTATTCAATCCTGCACTAAATTATTTCATTGCCTGATCACCAATTGAACACTGCCTACAAATCTAGAGTTGAACTCGAAAGTGGAAATTCTAGGTTGCATATAGAATTAAATAGAGCAAGTTCTTGAACCGGGGCATCGGGGAACAGATTCACAGTTAGGATAGACATATACCTAATTGCCTTGCTTGGTTGATTTACAGGAATTATAAATGCGTTCTTGTTGATTCTAATTCCATAGACATATAGGAGTTAGGTTAGCTTGAATAGGCGAGTAAGAACTCTACAGATTCTTATGAGCAATATTAACCCTGTCAACCAATAAACTAGATAAATTAGTTAGTCAATTCAATTGAAGAATATAATAGGAATGTTAGATTGCCCATAACCCTAGATCGTTTTTATTACATTGATATCATAAAAATCTGCTCTTTCTCTCTGTTATAAGTTCATTATTTGTTTTTATTTATTTTAATTAATTTAGAATCAAATATTTCTAGGTTTAATTCTTGTTTAGATAATTATGATAGTATAATTTAGTTAATAGTTAATCACAAGTCCTCGTGGGATCGACATCCGACTTTTAGTCACTTTATTACTTGACGACCGTGTATACTTGCATGTGCGTTTGGCCGCAACAAGTTTTTGGCGTCGTTGTCGGGGACTTGGAAATTAACTATTATTCTAAATTAGACATTGAATTTTTTTTGTTTTAGTTTAGTTAATATTTTTCATTTATTTTAACATGAAATCTTGGAATGAAAGCTATTCGAATGATGGTTGTTCTTATTTTGATGATCCTTGTCCATACTGTGGAGGACCACACTGGTGGAAAAATTGTCAGAATGTTCCTCGGAGTGAGTTGTGTGCACAATCTCAATCCTTTGAGGGGAATATTTGTAATATGTGTGGTGGTCAAGATGGCCACTGGGATGGTTGTCCTAATTCTTTTCATCCTTCTCTGAGCCCTCATTATGATCATTCTAATAATGTTTGTGAGTTTGATAGGGGCAATGAAGTACAAGATATGGAACTTGATGCATATATTAAAGATATTTTAAGGCAAGTAGCAGAACAACAGAATGAACTCAAAAAGATATGAAAAGAATGAGGGAAACAATCACAAGAATGAAGGCCAATATAGAAGAATTGGATGAAGATAGTGAGTACCAGCAAGAGGAAAATTTTGAAAAAGAGGAGATTTTGAGTCAAACTTGGCTGGTGGAACAAGCTGAAAGATTGGAGATATATGAGGCTCAACGTGAGAAAATTACATATGGGATACAAGACCTAATAGAAGGAAGATCTATAATAGGACAAGAGATCGAAAAATTTGGCACTGCTATTCACGACTTGGGAGCTCAATTGATTGCAAAGGTTGATGCGTCTAATGCCTAACAAAATAGTTCTGAGTTGTGTGAAACTAAAATGAGCTTATACGCCAATTAGAGGAGCTAAAATTAGAGAGTCAATCATTCGAGCATACTTTTATTAATGATGTCCATGTTGAGGAAAGCACTCTAGAGTCATGTGGGGAAGTAGATAATGTTATATTTGAAGACTCTAGTGTGTGTACATATGAGGATGTAACTAGTGATACAATTCTAGAGTTAGGGCGTACTGCTGCTCATTCCATACATTTTTCAACATTGTATTTGGATGATGACATGGAAATCGAGTCATCTGAGCCTTTGGGGTAGCCAATATACGAGGACCTGGGTGCTTATATTCTGGAATTTATCATGCCAAAGAGACATAATTACATACCTCATTTGAAAGCCAAAAAGTGTAGAACATGATATTGGTTGCTTGGCCCTGTTAAGTTTGTCTCACCACCACTAGAGCATAGCAAAAAGCTTGAAGCCAAATTAGGGGTACAATTCATAAGTTCAAGGTGGAGGAAAAAATTGGTTCAAGTCGTGCCACGACTTTAAATTAGGTGCTTGTTGGGAGGCAACCCAGCTTTACTGCTTTCTTTTATTTTTATTTATTTTTATTTGTTTTATTTTTCTATCTTTGTAGTGTTTTTTTGTAGGATTATGAGCATAGAAGAAAAGCCACTGGAAATGTGCAAAAATGAGCTATGTGGTTGAAATAAGTGTGGGGTGACCGCACAAAGGATCGTACTTGGGAGAAGTCTGAGTATCCCGTGAGCTGCTAATGCTTCAGCCTTTGGCCTACCAGGGAGTCTCTTTCACCCTCTTGTTATTTTTAGTGTGAATTGAGGACATTGCACAATTTTAAGTGTGGGGTGAGGAGATTGTCTGGGTGATTTTCTATGCTATGCTAGATTAGTTATAGTACTCGTTCTTAGTGTAGTAAATTTTTATATAAAAAAAAGGAAAACAAATTCAAAAAATTTGGACTTTTCCCGACAATGGATCTCCTAGACAGTTTTCTTGAGGGATTAAAGTCTAAAAAAACACAAAATATGTCTTTTAGCTTTCTTTAGGTAGTAATAATCCCCCGTGATTTTTCTTTGTGCCTCGGTTCTTTTCCATGGGATGTAGTTTGAACCGGGCAGTAGTTTTTCCTTGTATATTATTTTTTAATTTTTTTAGAGTAGATTAGAATTTATGGAATGAATGGAGGAAGAATGATGAACCTAGGCGCCCTTGACTTGTTTGATAGTAGCATATTTAGGCTCTGGCATGTATAGTATCTTTCCTATGATTTGAAATTATTGATGATGCCGTGCTTATTTGGATAGCATGTCTTGTGATGCCTATGT
Source organism: Nicotiana glauca (assembly GCA_026770625.1). Classification (NCBI taxonomy): domain Eukaryota; kingdom Viridiplantae; phylum Streptophyta; class Magnoliopsida; order Solanales; family Solanaceae; genus Nicotiana; species Nicotiana glauca. The sequence goes on along the minus strand of MU765734.1, from coordinate 50,709 downwards.
CACGTTATCTTGACTTGTGTTCGCTTTGTGCTTAATGCTTAATATCTCGTGGCTCCGTGAATACTTATATTGTTTGAAGGTCAGAAAAAGATCACCTGTAATGACCTGACCGGTCGTTTTGAGCCCTAGCGCGTCGTTCAACAGTCTGAGGCCATGAGCAGCTTCATTTTTGGTATTATGACTGATTCGCATGGTCGAAATTTAAATTCAGGAAGATCGAAGTTAAATTTAAATGAAAATTCTCATTTGAGAAGCTTAAAGTTGAAAGAATGAACTAGGATTGGAATTTTAAGTAAACAACCTCGGAATCAGGATTTGAAGGTTCCAGCAGGTTCGTATGATGATTTCGGACTTGGGCGTATGCCCGGATTGGATTTTGGATAACCCGGGAGCGTTTTGGCACCTATTGTGGAAGTTAGCATTTTAAAAGGAATTTCTTAAGTTTGGCTTGGAGTGCATTTCAGTGTTATCGATGTCTGTATGGGATTCCGAGTCTGGGAATAGCTTCGTATGGTGATTCTGGAGTTGGGAGCGTGATCGGAAGTGAATTCGAAGGTCCGTAGGTCCTTATGGAGCATTTTGATTAAAGCTAGAATTTGAAGGTTTTTGAGACGTTTGATTGGAGGTTGACTTTTTGATATCGGGGTCAGAATCCAATTCCGAAAGTTGGAGTAGGTCCGTAATGTCAAATATGACATGTGTGCGAAATTCCAGGTCAATCAGACATGATTTGATAGGCTTAAGCATCGAAAGTAGAAGTTAGAAAGTTCGAAGTTCATAAAGCTTGAATTAGGGTGTAATTCATGATTTTTAGCGTCGTTTGATATGATTTGAAGCCTCGAGCAAGTCCGTAATGTGTTTTGGGACTTGTGGTATGATTGGTCGGGGTCCCGGGGGCCTCGGGTGGATTCCGGGTGGCTAACGGATCGAACTGAAGCAGGTGGTATCTGGTATTTCCGCTTCTGTGGAAATGGGACCGCAGAAGCGGCCCCGCAGAAGCGAAGAAGAAGCCGCAGAAGCGGACGAGGGCAAGGGTAGCCAGGACCGCAGAAGCGGCCCATGATCCACTGATGCGGAACCGCAAAAGTGGTTGGCTGACCGCAGAAGCGGAAGGCTTGGAGTGGATGGAAGCCGCAAAAGCAGCAAGCAGTCTGCAGAAGCAGGACCGCGGAAGCGGACAGGGTTTCGCTGAAGCGAAAATACTTGGCAGTAGGCTTGTTTTAAAATCGTGATTGGGGGTTCATTTCTCTCATTTTTCATGACTTCGGCTATTTTTGGGAGGATTAAAGAGAGGTTCTTCATCAACAATGTTAAGGTAAGTTATTTTTACCTATTATGAGTTAAATACATTAATTATGTATGGATTTTAGTATGAAAATGGGTAAAAAATTGAGGGTTAGAGGAAGACCTAGAAATATTGTGTTCTTTGAATGTAGCCACGATTTTGAGTATGAAATTAAGAAAAAATTGTATACTTGAGTTGCTAAGGTCATGACTAACCTTTATCTTCGAGAAATTTTGGAATCCGGGCACGGGGGCCCGAGGGCATTTTTGTCAAATTTTCGATCGAGGTTGGGAATTGTTATAAATTGGGTTGTAAAGTATAATTGAGCATATATTAATGGATTTATATGATCGTTGGCTAGTTTAGGAGCATTGTGCGTTGGTGCAAGTCTTCGAAAAATGTAGAATGCCCGTTGTGGATCTTCGGAGCAAGGTGAGTCTCTTTTCTAATCTTGTGAAGGGGAATTTACCTCATAGGTGAAGTGATTGATTATGTGCTCCTATTTGTGGGGGCTACGTACACACGAGGTGATGAGAGTCCGTGCGTAGCTACTATTATGCTGTTGTCCGGGTAGTTAGGACCCATCAGCATGTTATACTTGAATTAGTTATGAACCCGCCGATGACTTGGATTGTTTAAATCACCTTTGATTAGTAAATGAATTTAAAAAGAGATTAAACATCATTTCCTGAATCGTTAAATAGATAATTGGTTTAATTTGGATAATTATTCCCCGATAAAATTCTAATTGGCTATCTGAGCATGTATCTTGTGTGTACCTACGTCGCATGGATGATTCGCGAGCGGGGTAATAGATCACATTAAATTAATAAATAGATTTCTAAAAAAAGACTTAAGTTTTGTTTTCTCAAATTATTAAAGAGAATTGGCCTTTCTTGGATGATTTCTCCATGTTGACTTCTTGACTAGTTGTCTGTCTCTGTGTGTTTATTTTGGAACGGGCCAAACGCCTCGGCAAATTAATAGATGCATCTATAGGCACATCGTCGACCCTCGGCAAGTGCGCATTTATTTCTGTTGGATTGGGCCGTTGCCTCGGTATGATTTGCGCATGCTTGTATTTCTGCCTGGACTTAATTAAGTTGTTACATGCCTCACTATGGCTCGAGATCATTTTGTTAATAATGAAAAGAAATCGTGGAAATTTCCTATGAAAGAATTATGTGCTTACTTGTTTCCTCTATCTGGATTAACATCATGTCTAAAGATATAAATCCACTGTTTAATATGTATATTGAGGATAAATAATCATTGGACTATTAGAGAGTGTCAGAGTCGACCATCTCGTCTCTACCCCTTCGGGATTAGGCGGGACACTCACTGAGTACACGTTGATTATGTACTCATACTACACTTCTTTGCATTTTTGTTGCACAGGTATATATACCTCTAGCAGCCTATTGGGTGTAGCAGCATGGATGACGCTGGGACTAGGTGAACTGCATCATTCGAGGCGAACGCAGCTAGGGTAGTCCCTTCTAGTGTACTGTATTTACTTTCCTTCCACTGTTTTTCGGACAGATGTTGTATTTTATTTCTCTTACCAGTAGTTGCTCATGTACTCGTGACACCGGGTTTTTGCAATGGTTTTTAACGGATTTGTTCTAATTGTTATTATTTAAAATTGAATTCAAGTAGTGAACTTTTATTTACGAAAATGGAAGGAAAAACCTTAAATTTTTAAAAGTATTAAAATAGGAATTAATTGATAAGTTAGTTGTCTGGCCTGACAGAGGTGTCCGGCGCCACCACGACCCTTAGCGGATTTTGGGTCATGATAACATGGTATCAGAGCACTAGGTTCCCGTCGGTCTCACGAGTCATGAGCAAGTCTAGTAGAGTCTCGCGGATCAGTACGGAGATGTCTGTACTTATCCTCGGGAGGCTACAGGGCTGTTAGGAGTACTTCCCTTCTTGATTTCCTTATTGTGCGGTTTGATTCCTTTGAGGCTTATGCCTTTGATTTCTTCCTACTCAATCTTACGCGAGCGCTTGTTATAAATCGAAAGTTGAAGAATTGAAATGGCACTATAGATATGGTGCAGGATGATTCTCCCGGTATAGTTGATGTGACTATTATGGTCGCCTTGTGGAAGGATATTCTATTGTTTTAGCTCAGTAACAGAACTTTTAAGAGCCTTGAGGCTAGGCACAGGTTGCCATGACGCTTATGAGTGATTATTCTGCAGTGTTCTTGTAATAGTAGGGTGTTGCCAACGTGTCGGGGCAGTAAATGAATTGAAGGGAGGTTTACTTAGTGTGTAATCAAGCGATTCAGTATTTCACTTCCGGCAGGGGAAAGTCAAACGAACTGAGGGTGGCCAGGAGTGGACTGGTGGAAGTAATGAAACGTGGTAATTGCAAGCGTGGTGGAGTTCTCCTCTACATTGGGGTGCTGTTGTCCTAATTGGACGTACTAAGTTTGTCGATGTTATAATCTGCTACAATTCACCTTTATGGCAGGATATTGTGAAATAGTATTGGAGTTACGACTGTCAGATGTCGCATGGTGCGCTAGTTTAGGATTGAATCAGTATTTCAAATGTTGACGGTTCGAGAAAGACAATCTTTGGAAAAGTTTAAATTCAGTAACAAATTGTGGATTCAAGTTCTAGGAAGATAGATTTCATTTAAGGCAACAATTGAGCAGCACAGTATGAGGAAGGTCATGTGGGAAGTGTCAGGTAGTTCTTAAAATTTCTAGAAGGCCAAGTATGAGGAGCAAGGTCGAGTGGTTAATTAAAGAGATGAGTTTCTCCAAAGTGGGAAAGTGGCGGGTGTTGCATATGGGCTTGGTAGTAGGATGACTACGTGCCTTAAAGAGAGTTTGGATCAAATTGGGGATTTTAATGATCGGTGATTGAAGCCTGCGGGTATGATGTGAAGTATGGGCTATTATGTGGCAGAAGATTGATATGGCGCAAAGGAGCTGCTTGAAATGGAGGAGGGTGAAACATAACCCTGAATTTGGAAAGATGTTGCCGCACTTTTAATTGATGTCCGCAAGGGGCGAATGGACTTATGCAACTGGAAGGTGAGCTCGGACTCAGGATAGGCTATTAATGTCATAGGGAATGTACCCCTTGCAGCGCCGTGGGAAGATATCTGGAGGTGATTCCCCTAGGTGGGTTATTCCCAGTGAGCAGGTTAACGGTCGCGTGGCTGGCGAAGCTTCTGCAAAGAATTATATTTGTTGTTCAGCAAAGAGATCGGTCGTGCGAATGTGGTTAATGATTTAGAATATAAAAGATGGGGATTTAAAGGAAGATTCCGAGAAATTTTGATAACTTATGACCGGAGGTTATGTCAATAAGAGGTAAAAAGGTCGGGCGAACTCAAGAATGGTGAAATGATGGCTTCAAGCTAAGTGGGTGAGTCTTATCGCTTATGATTGGGCTGTATGATTAACTACTTGCATGATTTCTGGTTATTAGCATATTGATAGATTAATTCAGCTATGAGAAAAGTCCATAAGTAGTAAATTGAGTGGAGGAATTATTAAGGATGTGCTATGGTTAGCCTTCTTGGCTCATGTTCGGACTTGGAAAAAGGTTCATGATTTATGCCTGGTATAGATACATGTTTCAGAGGAAGTGATTTCACCGGGTGCTTCCCCGAGAGAGTATTCATGTGTTATAAGAATTGCGGAGTGAATTATATTTGGGACCAACTCAGAGCGGGTGGATCTCAATAATGGTTCTAGTGATTTCAGAAGTTAAAGTGTGGTGCTCAACGATTTCAAGCCTATAAGTACAACTAAGAATCAAGCTTTGTAGCAGCTTATGAGAAGGTGCCCAGAATGTTCCACGATGTGTTACCTTGTAGTGTAGAATTTAAGAAATGTGAAATAATTCGTGAGATTTGAGACAGCACGGTCTCGCAATTCAAGGTCACTTGGGGTGAGTATAGAGGGATTATGTTATGCGTTGAATAGAATTATTATTATTTCCAATGCAATCAAGGATAAATTGGAGCGAAAGGGATTGATTGGCCATAGTTGAATTTGGCATGTTGGGGCAAGTGATCAGTTCAGTCCGCGAGATCAAGTTATGTGTATGATTTGTGGGGGTATGTGTGAGGCATGTCGGCAGCCGTGATTGATGATTTATCGGGGGCATTCCTCTGTTATGTCTTGTTAAGTGAAAGCGGATTCCGAAAGGGCTATGGTGGCTTGGACCACTACTTGCAGATTTGCATATTCCAAGGTTATGGGAAATTACCGGTGTATCGCTATGATTCTCCTGAAGTGAATTAAATGCAAGGTTCTTATATGATGAAATGTGAAAATATCATGAATTCAGAGTTATGATAAAAATCGTATTCTATCGTATGTTGGCACGTTGGGTGCAGTGAGTAGCATGGAAATATGAAGTGAGGATCAAGGTTGCAGTTACTGTTGACAAAGATGTCACGGGCTCAGATGAGCAAGTAAAGGGTTGAATGATTAAAGTAAAATTGTATTGTCCTCAGTGTCACCTGAAATCGATGTGTTGAGGAAGAGGTTTTGCATCCTGGTTAAGGATTCTGGATCGCTTTTCAGCGTTAGTGCGTTCGATGGTTTAGATGTGCAGACCCATTATTTATTTTGGAAGATTGTGGGAGCGTGTCCCACGGGAAGATTGTATAAGAGTGACATGTTGTCACTTGATTGGCTAAAGATTTAAACCAAGTATGAGAATTGTGGTAATATCATTAATTTGAGAATTCATGCCTGGAGGGCACTTTGTATATTGGGTAATGAACTGAGGAGGTTGCTCCGATTATGATGGTTATTCTTACATGATATGAGGCAAAAGGGGGTTACTATGGACCTTTGAAAGGTCATGTGCTTGAGATCGGTGGATTGATTTATATGTGAACATGGCTTTATATTAGGCCAGTTGTGTTCATTTCAGAGAGCGTTCCCTATGGAGGAACAGTCGGGGTGTTATTTTTTTTCGTCAGCTATTCCAGGTAATTACGTATTGTGTCGTATGAGTTGTGATACAGCTTAGTAAATTCATATGTGTTGAGGTTCCGCGTTGCGATGATGTTATGTAAGCAGGATGACTCTTGAGATTTAGATCTTGTATCGCACCTCAGTTGTGCTTGAGTTTTGTAGCCTATAGCGCTATGTGTTTTCTCAGGGATGGTATTATGTACTTAGCGTGCTTACGATCAAAATTCGATATTTTTATCGTAATGAGCATATTTAGGTCGAAGTGCAATCTCCTTATGTGAGATCTATGTGTGGATCAGGTGGCACGCCGCCATGGGTATGTTATTTGGATCGGGTTGCGCGCCGCAATAGTATAATGTCGAGTCTAGTTTTCTACATGCTATTTCTTTATGTGTTTCGCTTCCTATCTTCTAAGGAAAGTCCGTATTAGTGCGGGGGTTAGGTGATTCCTTCCAGAGTTCGATTTTCGTTTGTGCTGTGTTTGGATTGGTGGCCTATTGACACATTGTGGAGTCATATGAGACTTGTGATCGCATTTAGAGCGGCTTATTGCCTGAGCAATTCGTACTGGGTGAGACGAGATTATGGGATTTAAGATCAGTGAAACCTGATTATATGAAGTTTATTAAGGAGCAAAGGTCATTATTTGGTTCAGAATGTGGTAATGTTTCTTGTCAAGAGTATAGACTTAATGATTTGTTGACTCGGCAGTTGATTATGAATTTCGGCATCTCATCCGTCGTGGCTGTATTGTAATAGTTAGAGTAAGACCTATGTAGGTCATGAGGTGCAATGGGAGCATCGAATTCGTGGAATCTCAATTAATTCAAACAGAAATGCTATTGTGGTCCTATGAGTAAAGTGATGCAAAGTGTGAATTCAGCAGAGTTATGCAGTCATGTTTGAGTACAACGTATAGTGATTGATATGGTGATCGTATGTTGGAAACTGGCCTATCATAGAATTCCAGATGTTGGTATTGGGCTCTAACGCTTAATTGCTTGAATAAAAGGGAGTATCTTCAGAACTTATCGAGCTAATGTTCTCAACCGAGTTGTGATAGCACGGGAAGGTGCATGAGGTGCTAAACAGTGATTTTAGACTACTCTAGTGTAGTTCTCAGCACGTTCGAGGACGAACATATGTTTAAGTGGGAGAGAATGTAACGACCCGATCGGTCGTTTTGATCCCTAGCGCGTCGTTCAGCAGTCTGAGGCCATGAGCAGCTTCATTTAAGATATTGTGACTCATTCGCATGGTCAGAATTTAAATTTAGGAAGATCGGAGTTAAATTTAAATGAAAATTCTCATTTGAGAAGCTTAAAGTTGAAAGAATGAACTAGGATTGGAATTTTGAGTAAACAACCTCGGAATCAGGATCTGAAGTTTCCAGCAGGTTTGTATGATGATTTCGGACTTGGGCGTATACCCGGATTGGGTTTTGGATAACCCGGGAGCATTTTGGCGCATATTGTGGAAGTTAGCATTTTAGAAGGAATTTCTTAAGTTTGGGTTGGAGTGCATTTTAGTGTTATCAATGTTCGTTTGGGATTCCGAGTCTGGGAATAGCTCTGTATGGTGATTTTGGAGTTGGGAGCGAGATCGTAAGTGAATTCGGAGGTCCGTAGGTCCTTTTGGAGCAATTTGGCTAAAGTTAGAATTTGTAGGTTTTTCAGAAGTTTGACTGGAGGTTGACTTTTTGATATCGGGGTCGGAATCCAATTTCGAAAGTTGGAGTAGGTCCGTAATGTCAAATCTGACTTGTGTGCAAAATTCGAGGTCAATCGAACGTGATTTGATAGGCTTAAGCATCGAAAGTAGAAGTTGGAAAGTTCGAAGTTCATAAAGCTTGAATTGGGGTGTAATTCATGATTTTTAGCGTTGTTTGATATGATTTGAAGCCTCGAGCAAGCCCGTAATGTATTTTGGGACTGGTTGGTATGATTGGTTTGGGTCTCGGGGGCCTCGGATGGATTCCGGGTGGCTAACGGATCAAATCCGGAGTTTGAAGAAGTGCTGAAGCAGCTGGTATCTGGTATTTCTGCTTTTGCGAAAATGGGACCGCAGAAGCAAAGAAGAAGCCACAGAAGCGGACAAGGGCGAGGGCAGCCAGAACCGCAGAAGCGACCCTTGATCCGCTGATGCGGAACCACAGAAACGGTTAGCTGACCACAAAAGTGGAAGGCCTAGAGTGGATGGAAGCCGCAGAAGAGGCAAGCGGTCCATAGAAGCGGGACCGCGGAAGCGGACAGGGTTCCGCTGAAGCAAAAATGCTGGGCAGTAGGCTTGTTTTAAAATCGTGATTGGGGGTTCATTTCTCTTATTCTTCATGACTTTGGCAATTTTTGGGAGGATTCAAGAGAGGTTATTCATCAACAATGTTAAGGTAAGTTATTTCTAGCTATTATGTATGGATTTTAGTATGAAAATGGGTAAATACATTAATTACCTAGAAATATTGTGTTCTTGGAATTTAGCCACGATTTGAGTATGAAAATAAGAAAAAATTGTATACTTGAGTTCCTAAGGTCATGGGTAACCTTTATCTTCGAGAAATTTCGTAATCCGGGCACGGGGGTNTGGGGGCTACGTACGCACGAGGTGACGAGAGTCCGTGCGTAGCTACTATTATGCTATTGTCCGGGTAGTTAGGACCCATCAGCATGTTATACTTGAATTAATTATGAACCCGCCGATGACTTGGATTGTTTAAATCACCTTTGATTAGTAAACGAATTTAAAAAGAGATTAAGCATCATTTCTCAAATCGTTAAACAGAGAATTGGCTTTATTTGGATAATTATTCCCCGATAAAATTCTAATTCGCTATCTGAGTATGTATCTTATGTGTACCTGTGTCGCATGGATGATTCGCGAGCGGGGTAATAGATCTATAACATCCCGACCGGTCATTTTTAGAATTCACGCCCTGATTCCCTATTAATTGTTTCCTCTAAGTTCATTTCTGCTATTTTGGTTTGCTGGGTCATTCGGTGTTGAGTTTCGGAGAGTTTTGGGGCACTTAGTCCCTAAATGAGAACTTAAGTGTTTAAAAGTGGTTCATAGTTAGAACAATATGAAGACGACCTCATAATGGAAATCTAATGGTTCTGTCAGCTCCGTTAGGTGATTTCGGGGTGGGGTGCGTGTTCGGAATGTGTTTTGGAGGTCCGTAGCTAATTTAGGCTTGAAATGTCGAAGTTTGCATTTTTTAAGTCGTCGGTCCAATAGTTATTTTTTGATCCGAGGGTTGGAATGGAATTTCGAAAGTTGTNATTTAAATTTAGGAAGATCGGAGTTAAATTTAAATGAAAATTCTCATTTGAGAAGCTTAAAGTTGAAAGAATGAACTAGGATTGGAATTTTGAGTAAACAACCTCGGAATCAGGATCTGAAGTTTCCAGCAGGTTTGTATGATGATTTCGGACTTGGGCGTATACCCGGATTGGGTTTTGGATAACCCGGGAGCATTTTGGCGCATATTGTGGAAGTTAGCATTTTAGAAGGAATTTCTTAAGTTTGGGTTGGAGTGCATTTTAGTGTTATCAATGTTCGTTTGGGATTCCGAGTCTGGGAATAGCTCTGTATGGTGATTTTGGAGTTGGGAGCGAGATCGTAAGTGAATTCGGAGGTCCGTAGGTCCTTTTGGAGCAATTTGGCTAAAGTTAGAATTTGTAGGTTTTTCAGAAGTTTGACTGGAGGTTGACTTTTTGATATCGGGGTCGGAATCCAATTTCGAAAGTTGGAGTAGGTCCGTAATGTCAAATCTGACTTGTGTGCAAAATTCGAGGTCAATCGAACGTGATTTGATAGGCTTAAGCATCGAAAGTAGAAGTTGGAAAGTTCGAAGTTCATAAAGCTTGAATTGGGGTGTAATTCATGATTTTTAGCGTTGTTTGATATGATTTGAAGCCTCGAGCAAGCCCGTAATGTATTTTGGGACTGGTTGGTATGATTGGTTTGGGTCTCGGGGGCCTCGGATGGATTCCGGGTGGCTAACGGATCAAATCCGGAGTTTGAAGAAGTGCTGAAGCAGCTGGTATCTGGTATTTCTGCTTTTGCGAAAATGGGACCGCAGAAGCAAAGAAGAAGCCACAGAAGCGGACAAGGGCGAGGGCAGCCAGAACCGCAGAAGCGACCCTTGATCCGCTGATGCGGAACCACAGAAACGGTTAGCTGACCACAAAAGTGGAAGGCCTAGAGTGGATGGAAGCCGCAGAAGAGGCAAGCGGTCCATAGAAGCGGGACCGCGGAAGCGGACAGGGTTCCGCTGAAGCAAAAATGCTGGGCAGTAGGCTTGTTTTAAAATCGTGATTGGGGGTTCATTTCTCTTATTCTTCATGACTTTGGCAATTTTTGGGAGGATTCAAGAGAGGTTATTCATCAACAATGTTAAGGTAAGTTATTTCTAGCTATTATGTATGGATTTTAGTATGAAAATGGGTAAATACATTAATTACCTAGAAATATTGTGTTCTTGGAATTTAGCCACGATTTGAGTATGAAAATAAGAAAAAATTGTATACTTGAGTTCCTAAGGTCATGGGTAACCTTTATCTTCGAGAAATTTCGTAATCCGGGCACGGGGGTCCGAGGGCATTTTTGTCAACTTTTCGATCGGGGTTGGGAATTGTTATAAATTGGGTTGTAAAGTATAATTGAGCATATATTAATGGATTTATATGATCGTTGGCAAGTTTAGGGGCGTTGTGCGTTGGTGCAAGTCTTCGGAAGAATGTAGAATGTCGGTTGTGGATCTTCGGAGCTNGTTTTGGGGCACTTAGTCCCTAAATGAGAACTTAAGTGTTTAAAAGTGGTTCATAGTTAGAACAATATGAAGACGACCTCATAATGGAAATCTAATGGTTCTGTCAGCTCCGTTAGGTGATTTCGGGGTGGGGTGCGTGTTCGGAATGTGTTTTGGAGGTCCGTAGCTAATTTAGGCTTGAAATGTCGAAGTTTGCATTTTTTAAGTCGTCGGTCCAATAGTTATTTTTTGATCCGAGGGTTGGAATGGAATTTCGAAAGTTGTAGTAGCTCCGTCATGTCATTTGGGATGTGTGTGTAAAATTTCAGGTCATTCGGACGTGGTTTGGTTGGGTTTTTGGTCAAAAGCGTTTTTTGAGGATTTGGAAGTTCATAAGCTTGATTTTTGGTTTGATTCATCGCTTTGATATTGTGTTATATGATTTGGAACTTCGAGCGAGTCCATGTTAGGTTATATGACTTGTGTGTGTGATTGGTTGATTGAGGTCCCGGGGACCTCGGGTGTGTTTCGGATGCTCAACGGGAAATTTTCGGAGTTTGAAAGAAAAATTGCAGCAGGCCTTCTGGTGTTTCCGCTTCTGCGGCTTGGGAACCGCAGAAGCGGAGCTGCATAAGCAGCTTGGTCACCGCAGGAGCTAAAAGAGGGCAAGGCAGCTGGGTCCGCAGAAGCGGTGGAAATTCCGATGCAGAAGCAGAATTTGGAATTTGAAGTGAGGAGTCGTAGAAGCGGCTCGTGGTCCGCATGTGCGAGAGCGCAGAAGCGGTCCCTTGTCTGCAGAAGCGGAAAGCACTATTCTAAAAAGGGGAAATCCGAGGGTTTATTTCAAAAGTTAGAGAAATCAAAATTTAGCTCGGGAGAAGGAGATTTTGGGTGGATTTTGAAGAGGAGATCACTGGGTAATGTTTCCTTAACCTCATTTAGTTGTTTTCTATCAATATCTAGTTAAATCCACCATTTGAATTCGAATTCAAGGTCAAAATTGTGGAAAATTGGATGAAACTTCTTAGACTTAACTATTGGATTTTGAGGGGGCATTTGACCTCTGATTTGGGAGATTTTTACATGGTTAGACTCGTGAGAGTACGAGGGTTCTGAAAATGTAAAAACTATTCGATTCCGAGACGTTGGCTGGAGGGGTGTTTTGGTCATTTTACCTATTTTCGCGCCCTAGCTTTAATTTTAATAGTGGAATCAGTTGTTTGCAATATTATTTACAATGTGTAATTGAATTTAATAGATTTGAGCCGTTTGGAGTCGGATACTCATGGCAAAGGCGCGGTTTCTAGTGATATTGAGCCGGTTCGAGGTAAGTATCTTGCCTAACCTTGTGTGGGGGACTTCCCCTTAGGAATTGAGTCTTCCTTGCTAATTGTATTCCTTGTATGCGAGGTGATGAGTGCGTGCTCGGATTTATTCCCCTTTTTGGCTCTTAGATCCTTATAATCACCGAATATGAAGTTGTTCTTGATACGATTGAGTTCCATGTTATTAGTTTCACCTCTACATGATTTACTTGGAATTTATTGCCCTTTTTGGATATTCTTGTTGCCTAATTGATTTTAACTTGTTTAACTGTGGACATTTACCCCTCTATAGTCATACTATCTTTCCTAACTGCTTGTCTTTATTTGGAAAGCCTCATTTCTATCTCTCATGTAAATAATTGGTCTTAATTGGGAAGGAGTTAGATATCCCATGTTTAGTTGATATTTTCTTAATTATAATTATTTGATTCATGTTAACTTCCTTATTTTTTAATCGAGTATTATGAAATCGTTGTTTCATATTATTTGTCCCTTGTCGAGTTGTTCTTATTGCGCTTAGTATTTCTCTGTTTCGGCTATTCCTTATGAGTTAGTTATACCGTCTTTTGGTGAATGGAATTTCCTTGAGTTGATTCTCTTGCTTTGTTCCTATATATATATTGTCATTTGTTGTGTTGCACTTGATATTGTGATGCACGAGGTCTCTGCCGTGCGGTTGTTGATATTGTGATGCACGAGGTTTTTGCTGTGCGGTTGTTGATATTGTGATGCACGAGGTTTCTGCCGTGCGGTTGTTGTTGAAAGGTTGCACGAGGTCTTTGTCGTGCTATTGTTGTTATTGATGCTTTGCACATGTGGCGTAATAAGGCGGGATATGTTATATGCTTATATGTGGGTTGCGCATGTGGCGGAATCAGGTGGGACATTGTTATGCATGTATGGCGAAATAAGGCGGTGCCTATTATATTATTTATTGCACATGTGGCGAAATAAGGTGGGTTATGTCAGGGATTGATTGTATAGAGTTGTGATGGCCTGTGGAGGTATTCCTATTTGTTTTATATTATGATTGTGGGTTGTTTACCTGTATGAACGTTACCGCTTGGGAGTTGCGAGGGAACATCGTACGTGCGGTCCGTCCTCCTTTTCATGTTTGCTAGTTGGTAGAATTTTTGTTAGAAATATTTGCACAAGCATACACGTAGCTGAACACACCTATTAGAGGTGAATTCCTCCTGATTTTTCTAAGGGTGGAGGTACGCCCTTGTTTATCCATTATATTTGTGAGAGTGGCCCTAGTTAGCAGTTAGTTGTCGGTATGACCATGGGATTGATGGGGCACAGGATGCCAATCGTTAGATTTCAGATGCTGGGTCTTCGCGAGTTGTGGTTTGTCCGAGACTTGGTGAAATTGTGGAAAGAGTTGGATAAGACCTTTTGTAAACATCATTGTAGGATATGAGTTATTGACTTGTTTTTCCCCTTGCTGTGTTGTGACCCTAGGATTTGGATTGTGATTCTGCCGTCGTTTTGTATCATTGTTTATTATATTCTTGTTGTAAATTGTTGCATTTATCCCTTATTGTGAATTGTAGCATTTTTGGTCGTTCATGCATTCTTTACATATTTATATGTCGTTACCATTATTCCTATGATTATACTCTTTATTGACCGGTAGGTGTCTCGACTGTTCCTCGTCACTACTCCACTGAGGTTAGTCTTGATACTTACTGGGCACCGTCGTGGTGTGCTCATACTACTCTTCTGCACATTTTTGTTGTGCAGATACAGGTACTCCCGTTCAGTTCCGTCAGCCTTGGAAGGAGGCGTATCGGTACAGACTTCAAGGTATATCTGCTACGTTCGCAGACCGAGGAGTCCCTTTTTAGCTTTTCTGTAATAAGTATAGTTCTTCCAGTATTATCTCCTTTGTATAGATATTCTTGGGTCAGAGCCTCTTATGTATCCCTTAGCTTGTGATTTGTGAGTTTTCGGGTTTTGGGGAGTTTGTTAACTTCGAGAATTGTTGTGGTATGTGCCGAGCGGCACCTTAAACCCTGTTTATTTTACCAGTTCAGTTTTATTTATTTTCTTCCGCAAAAGAAAAATAAAAAATTTGGTTTATCTTCCGCATTGTTAGGCTTACCTAGTCATAGGGACTAGGTGCCATCACGACATGTTCATGGAGGGTGAACTGGGGTCGTGACAAGATCACATTAAATTAATAAATGGATTTCTAAAAAAAACTTAAGCTTTGTTTTCTCAAATTATTAAAGAGAATTGGCCTTTCTTGGATGATTGCTCCATGTTGACTTCTTGACTGATTGTCTGTCTGTATGTGTTTATTTTGGAACGGGCCGAATGCGTCGGCAGATTAATAGATGCATCTATAGGCGCGTCGTCGACCCTCGGCAAGTGCACATTTATTTCTTTTGGATCGGGTCTTCGCCTCGGTATGATTTGCGCATGCTTGTATTGCTGCCTAGACTTAATTAAGTTGTTACATGCCTCACTATGGCTCGAGATCATTTTGTTAATAATGAAAAGAAATCGTGGAAATTTTCTATGAAAGAATTATGTGCTTACTTGTTTCCTCTATCTGGATTAACATCATGTCTAAAGATATAAATCCACTTTTAATATGTATATTGAGGATAAATAATCATTGGACTATTAGAGAGTGTCAGAGTTGACCATCTCATCTCTACCCCTTCGGGATTAGGCGGTACATTCACTGAGTACACATTGATTACGTACTCATACTACACTTCTGTGCATTTTTATTGCACAGGTATATATACATCTAGCAACCTATTGGATGTAGCAGCATGGATGACGCTGGGACTAATTAAGCTGCATCATTCGAGGCGACCGCAGCTAGGGTAGTCCCTTCCAGTGTACTGTATTTACTTTCCGTCCACTGTATTCTAGATGGATGTTGTATTTTATTTCTCTTATCAGTAGTTGCTCATGTACTCATGACACCGGGTTTCTGGGATGGTTTTCAACGGATTTGTACTAATTTTATTATTTAAATTTGAATTCAAGTAGTGAACTTTTATTTACGAAAATGGAAGGAAAAACCTTAGATTTTCAAAAGTATTAAAAGAGGAATTAATTGATAAGTTAGTTGGCTGGCCTGACAGAGGTGTCCGGCGCTACCACGACCCTTAGTGGATTTTACGTCGTGACATCATCCTTAGTGAGTCATGTGCTAGGTGTAGTAAGGTTTTTGTATAGTCTATGTATTGTACTTGTGTCTAGAACTTGCCCGGTATGTGAGTTGAAGCGAAATTTTAGGTGATGCTCGGTTTGAAAAATGATTTTAGGCTTTCTTTGATCTTTTTGAGCTTAATTGCTTACCACAAATAAAATTTATCCCTAATTAACCATGTTGAGCCTATAGACTTTTATTTGGCACCTACATTACAAACCTATACCCTTTTTATTCTTAATTGATATTGTTTTGATCTCTTTTCCTCTTAAAGCACTTTAATTATGAGACGAGCACTAAAAGAAGTAAGAAGGGACTAGCGTGGGGTGGATTTTGAGTGGAACCAATGAAAGAAAGATGGGTGCATTTATATTTGTAAAATAATACACCACTAGTGAAATTGAAAAAAAAAACAAAGAAAAATCTTAAGGAAAGAAAAAAGGAAGAAAAATCTGGAAAACAAAAAAGAAGAAGAAGAAGAAGAAGAAGAAAAATATAGGTGAATAAAGTGTTGTCTTATTCTTGCTAGTAGGGTATAAATTAAAGTAGTGCTTAAAGAAAGAGGGAACATTGTTGGGAGTGATTTTAGTTGTGAAATTGAAGTTGGGATTGAATAATTTGCGCTCAAAGTGATTATGTGATGCGTTAAAGTGCTTAGGAGGGTGAACCACTATTTCTAAATATATCCTACCCATCCCTTAGCCCACATTACAACCATGAAAAAGTCCTAAATTGTAAGGCCCCGTGAAATCCCTACTCAAAAACCCGGATCCCGTGGTGCCAAGTTAGGATCATGTGTTAGAAATTAGTAAATATGCTTTAAAAAGTCAAGAATAAATTTCCAGAAAAATGCAAGAAATGCGGTCCAGAATGCGATCGCATAATGGAAATGCGGACCGCATATGTACCGTAGAGTGAGGCAGAATGTTGGTCAAAATTGAAGTCAGTTATGCGGTCGAAATGCGGTCGCATAATCGAAATGCGGACCGCATAGTCGTCGCATTTTCTCCTTTGAATTTTGTGAGTGTCAGTTCGGCGGTGCACTTTGCGACCGCAGAACATGAATGCGGACCACATTATTACCGCAGACTGAATCAGAACGTATGATTTTTGGGAGGCATTTTGCGGTCCATTATGCGGACCGCATGTTCATTCTGCGATCGCATATTTTACTCGGGGCTCCAATTTTCTGTTTTTAACCCGACCTCCCCATCAATATAAGGGACATCATAGCTCATTTTAAGCATATTTTCTGAGATTTTTAGAGAGAGAGAGAGAGAGAGGGTCTCAAAGGGGAAAGCATCACCCATCAAATTATCTTTGATCCTTGCTA
>MU765734.1:0-33566 GCA_026770625.1 Nicotiana glauca | reverse complement strand
CTTTATTGAGGTATGTATGGCTAAAACCCCTTTTTATTAGAAATTGAGCTCCGTTGTCATTGCGAAAGTATGGTAAGAGTTAAATTGGCTAGAGTATTGATTGTCATTACGCATTAATTTAATCGCATATAACTATACATATTCGTGAAGAATGTGCCTCAATGTGAATAATGCACAAATCTCGATAATTAGAGAATGATGAAAAGTATAATTATGTGTTGAAATACTTGGGCTATAAGCCAACATCGAAAAAAAAAATTATTCATGCTAGCTACGTGCTCACTTACCTGTAATTGCAACTTGAATTATCTTTGATATACGTGTCTATGATCGCAACTTGTAAAAATGAATATTGAAAAAGGGAAAACGATGTGATGATGGTGGCCATGAGTGCCCAGGAATTGTTATGATATGTGTGGAATAAAGATTTGGAGGTGTTGACTAATGAGAATGGAGTAATGCCTAGGCAAGGCGACCTAGCCGATCGGGTCGTGATCGGACACCATGCCACACACATGGTGGTAATGAGCTGATATTAAATTCCGTATAAGGGAAATGAAATATTGATTGAAAGTAATGCCTCCAATGAGGTGACCTAGCCGGTCGGGTCGTGACCGGACTCCGCTCGAGATGGCGGTGGTGATGAGAACAGTGGTGAACACGTGACAGAATTGCCCTAATCTGTGTTGTGGAAATTTTATGAAGAATTATATGAATTGCTTCTTTGATTTTGCCCGTATTAATTGCTTGTATCTATTTGATAGTTCTTTCTAGTAGAATGGTGTTCAGTTATACATACCAGTAAAATTCAAATGTACTGACATCCCTTTTTTGCCGGGGGCACTACATTCGTGTTGTGATTGTAGGTATCTCCATAGCGGATAGTGTCGACCGTGTGTAGCGGAGCGTTCATCTACTCGAAGTCTCGGTGAGCCCCTTATTCTTCCATGGGGCTATATGGCGTACCTTTTGTTATTACAGCTTTTTACTTTTAAGGTATAGCCGGGGCCTTGTTGCCGGCATAGTCATGCTTATCTGTTGTATCCTTAAAGGCTCCAAAGACACTAGTGTGGGTTTTGTATGGGGGTTCGGGGAGTCCACTATATGTAAATATTGTGATCCTAAGATTGCGAAACTCCTTAAGCTGTAACTTTAATAGACCCCTTGAAGCTAGCTTATGTACGGTAAATTTTTATGATATGAAATGAATCAGTAATGTGGTATACACCGTTTATTATCGTCTAAATAAATCAAAGGCATGAGTACCGTATTCATATTGAGTTGGGGTAGAAAGTGTTCGGTTGGGCTTTCTTAGTCGGGTTCACGTGATTGAGCGCCGGTCGCGCCTCCCGATGTTGGGGCGTGACATAAATAATTTTAGATCGCGTGAGCCTACATTAGTAGAGATTTACATTAAGGGCAAGCCTATGGTACCAAGTGCATGCATGTGACTTCTTTTGTGAGAGTGAGAGAGTCCTTTGATATATATATGAGTCGTTAAACTATATTTGATCATGAGATTTGATTGTGTGGGTTCAACGTATTCTCTTGTTCTTATTGTGAGGGCACATGGCTTCATGAGGGATAGGTAACGTTATTAGACTTCTCTACGACGTTGGGTATTCAAGCCATGAGTGCATCATGAAATTGAGTCAACTTTTGAGGCAAGGATTATTGTGAGCATGTTTTCTTTGTTGTAAATAATTTTTAAGAATAGTATGAGAAAAAGGGAATTGTTGCATATGTTAGAGTTTAATTGTTGCTATCAACCATAATCATTGGTGCAGTGTGCTTTGAATATGTTGCGTGCCTATAGATAGAGTAAATTTTTGGTTGACTCGAGGACGAGCAACGTTTAAGTGTGGGGTGTTGATGATAGGCTATAATTACGTATTTTAGTCGATTATTACACTCTAATTTATTGCACTTTAATTGAGCTTGAGCTTTAATCGCTAGTGTTTTGCACTAATGGTGTATTTTATGCCTTGTAGGAGTGATTCCGAGCTATATAGATGTTATGGAATGAATTCAAGTTATTTGGAGCTTTAAAGTTTGAGTAAAAGTTCAAGGAATTAAGCCAGGATCGTGTTTGGGGGTTAATGGATGATAGTTAGAGCGAATGAAGAATCCAGTAGGCATATTGTGCACTGTCTAGCAAAATAGATATAACGTTTTGCTCAGAACTTCATTTTGGCCCCACAATATATGGTTAGAAATCTACCTCAAAGGGCTACAACGTTTAGGTTTTACGTTTTTCCAAATTCGGAATGGAATAGGGTGAAATATGCGCGAACTTTAGCGCAAAGTCGTGCTAGTTAAGGAGCTGGAGGCAGAATGTCAAGGAATATGCGCGAATTCATGTGCGAAGGATGCACGAGCTCGCGCTAGTCACCCGGGAAAAGTGTCCTTTTTCACATTGGAGAAGGTATAATTGTTTGGGCACAACCCTATTTGGGATATATACATAGGAGGACGTTTTTTGAGAGGAAAAACAAGCACAGAGCCGCCGTGGAGGCTGGGTTTCATTTTTTCTTCCGCCAACTTAGTCTTTTTATGTTTCTTTGTATGATTTGTTGTTTTGCTACCATGTCTATTTGAAGCTAAACTTCACGTTCTAGGGTTGTGGCTCTTTCATGACTATTGTTATTCGAATATTGATTTTGATTTCTTAATTTATCATATTGGTTTATTTATTCAATCATGCACTTAATTATTTAATTGCTTGATCACCAATTAAATACTATCTACGAATCTAGAGTTGAACTCGAAAGTGGGAATTCTAGGTTGCTTATAGAATTAAATAGAGAAAGTTCTTGAACCTGGGCATCGGGGAACGGATTCGCGGTTAGGATACGCATATACCTAATTGCCTTGCTTGGTTGATTTACAGGAATTATAAATGCGTTCTTGTTGATTCCAATTCCATAGACATATAGGAGTTAGGCTAGATTGAATAGGCGAGTAAGAACTCGACAGATTCTTATGAGCAATATTAACCCTGTCAACCAATAAACTAGATAAATTAGTTAGTCAATTCAATTGAAGAATATAATAGGAATGTTAGAAACCCCATAACCCTGGATCGTTTTCATTACATTGGTATCATAAAAATCTGCTCTTTCTCTTTGTTATAAGTTCATTATTTATTTTAATTAGTTTAGAATCAAATATTTCTAGGTTTAATTCTTGTTTAGATAATTATGATAGTCTAATTTAGTTAATAGTTAATCACAAGTCCTTGTTGGCTCGGCACCCGACTTTTAGTCACCTTATTACTTGACGACCGTGTATACTTGCATGTGCGTTGGCCGCAACAGCGACACCTGAAGCAGCACTCGCTCTTCGACCATGAATGCCAGATCACGAACCTTATGGTCGGCATAACTCTTTTGCCTAGACTAAGCTGTACGAAGCCTATCCTCAATAATATTAACCTTATCCAAGGCATCCTGTACCAAATCTGTACCCAACAACCGAGTCTTCCCCGGCTCAGACCACCCAACTGGCGACGGACAATGTCTACCATATAATGCCTTATAGGGGCCATCTGGATGCTCGACTGGTAGCTGTTATTGTAGTCAAACTCCGCTAATGGCAAGAACCGATCCCAAGAACCTCCAAAGTCAATAACAATGGCGTGCGTAAAGCATATCCTCCAAAATCTGAATAGTACGCTCGGACTGTCCGTCTATCTGAGGATGAAATACGGTGCTCAACTCGACTCGCGTACCCAATTCACGCTCCAGAAATGCGAGGTAAACTACGCACCTTGGTCAGAAATGATAGACACGGGCATACCATGAAGACGAACAATCTCCCGAATATATATCTCAGCCAATCGCATCGAGGAATAGAAAACTACTACCAGAATGAGATGCACTGACTTAGTCAGCCTATCAATAATAACTCATACTGCATCAAACTTCCTCTGAGTCTGCGGGAGTTCAACAATGAAGTCCATAGTGATAGGCTCCCACTTCCACTCAGGAATCTCAATCCTCTAAAGCAAATCACCAGGTTTCTAATGCTCGTACTTTACCTACTGAAAATTCAAACACCAAGCTACATAAGCAACAATATCCTTATTTATCCTTCTGCACTAGTAATAGTTTTGCAAATCCTGATACATCTTGGTAGCCTGGATGAATAGAATACCGGGAACTATGAGCCTCCTTTAGAATCAACTCACGAAGTCTATCCACATTAGGCACACAAACTCGACCCTGCATTCTCAGAACTCCGTCATCTCCAACTGTAACCTGCTTGGCACCTGCGTGCCGCACTGTGTCCCTAAGGACAAGCAAATAAGGATAATCATACTACCGATCTCTAATACGCTCAAATAATGAAAACTGAGCGATTGTACAAGCTAAAACACGACTGGGCTCAGCAATATCCAACCTTACGAACTAATTGGCCAAATCCCAAATATCCAAAGAAAGCGATCTCTCACCGACTGGAATATATTCAAGGCTACCCATACTAGCCGACTTCCTACTCAAAGCATCAACCACCATATTAGCCTTCGCGAGCTGATACAAGATGGTGATATCACAACCCGCCAAACCCAAGACACTCCAGATCTCTAAAGATGATGTGGGCCTAGGCTAGTCCTTGACTACGTCAATCTTCTTAGGATCCACCTGAATACCCTCTGCTAATACAATATGACCCAAGAAAGCAACTGAACTCAACCAAAACTCGCATTTCAAAAATTTAGCATATAACTAGCTGTCTCTCAGAGTCTGAAGAATGATTCGAAGATGTTGCTCATGCTCCTTTCGGCTACGGGAGTAGATCAAAATATCATCAACGAAGACAATCACGAAGGAATCCGGATAAGGTTTGAACACCCAGTTCATCAAATCCATAAATGTTGTTGGGTTATGAATATAAAATATTCATATATTATATACTTTAAAATATATTATTTTAAATGAAGTATTTATATAATATTTCGGTAATCTATATTTTTGAACAATGTATTGCAGGAGATAAGAATGTTAAATAAAGCAAGAAAATAAAAGAAACAATAAAGTCGTAACATATTCAATCCATAATGCAAGAAGGTCACGACGCATCTTCTTCACAGCGCATCTTCTTCAAGACATATCTTCCTTGAGATACATCTTACTCGAGATGCATCTTCCTCACTTGAGATCACAACATTTCAAGAAGAAATGCACGTCTATAAATAGAAGGCAATTCTCTGTGTAGTAAGCATCGAGGAAAAAGGAACAAAAGAGCCACTTTATTTTCTAATACTTTGGTCTCTTAATCTTTCTTGTTCTTCTTTCATTACTTCTTGTAATTTTCAGATTTTCTGGTAGTGTTGGCAATATAGGCCATATTATAGAAGTTCTTTCTTTTTCAAATACTTGAATAATGTGGTAGTGTCTTTTTGTTGGGATAGTTGATGAAGCTTGATATAATTTTATAATCGTTTTCTCAATTTTATTACATACTTGGGCTGAGATTTTCTAGCTCCACCTTTATATTGTGCTGGGATGTTAGAGTTTAATTAGTCACATCCATCTATTTATTTCTCAAGTTACTTGTATTGATTTTGTAATTCTCACAAACCAAAATCAATACATACTGACTAGTGTGAATCAATATATAAAGGGTAATTTTCAACAATCTAGCATTCTAAATCTTGATTTTTGCTTACTTCAATTTTAATTCTCACGGAGGAATTGTTACAAGCAATATCATTGATTTCTTTGTAAAGATAATCTCAAGAGGTCTTTACTACTTCTTAGCACAATTCAGGCAAGACATATATTTCGGTCTTATCGTCACTAGTCGTAAGTCAGTTAATAATATAACCTCAAGGAGTATTATTAATTGTTTACTTTCTAGTGAGCAAAACATAATTGCATTAGCGGTAAACAATTATTTATTAGTGAAATATATGTAAAAATTGAGATTTCATTATAAAAATATCATCAAGTGAATTCACTGTTTCCCAATACTTTTTAAATATAAATTTTCCACAAGTTATTTTTGTTTAAGCAATTTACAAATTCAAAATCCTACTCTTTTCATCAATTTGGTTCTCTCAAATAGTATCTAAAATATTACAAGTTTGTAGCATAGATTTTTCAATCTCTGTGGGACGATATCTTAAACTATATTTGAATTTGACTAAGCAAGAGCAGGAAAATGCTATACACATTGGCCTCATCAAATTTTTGGTGTTGTTGCCGGGGATTGGCATACATATACTTCAAATTTAATATTTTATTGCTAATTTGAGAATTTATTATTATATTGTAACAATCCTATCGGTCGTTTTGAGATTTTGCACTTCGCTCACCATTTCTCGGGAATGATTAGCCTCGTGTGATGTATCATGACTTATATAAATCATTGGTTTTGGTTTTCAGGGTAATCAGAATGAATTTGAAAGAACAATTCTCAGTTTGAAGCTTGAAGTTTGAAAGGATTGACCAAGTTTTGACTTGCTTGGATATGATCTTGGATTGTAATTTTTATGATTTGGTTAGCTTCGTTAGGTGACTTGGGACATTGACGCGGGATCGGAATGCATTTTGGAGGTCCATGGAAGGTTTAGGCTTGAATTGGAGAAATTGAAATTTTGGCATTTTCCTGTTGATAGGTGAGATTTTGATATAGGGGTTAGAATGAAATTTCGGGAGTTGCAGTAGTTCCGTTATGTTGTTTGGGATGTTTGTGAAAAATTTCAAGTCATTCGAACATGTTTTGGTTGACTTTATTATCGAAAGCGGAATTTAGAAGATTTTGGAATTTTTAGGCTTGAATCCGATGCGAATTTGGTGTTTTGATATCGTTTTGAGCATTTCGGATTGGAACAATTTTGAATGATGTTATGGTATGTGTTAGAATGTTTTGTTGAGGTTCTGGGGGCCTCGGGTGAGTTTCAGTTGGTCAATCGGACCATTTCTAGATGTTGAGAATTCCAGAAAACTACTATTCAGTGTTGTAGAGAAATGACCTTCGCGTTCGCGAGTAGGCCCACGCATTCGGGAAGGGTTAGCTGGTGAGGCTGAGGATTTAGCCTTCGCGTTCACGAGGAAGGCTCCACATTCGTGAAGGGTTGGGGTCTTGTGCATCACGTTTATGAGGTTCATTCTGCGTTCTCATAGAAGTAAGGTGAGCAACTGGGTCCAAGGGGATTATTCTTCGCGTTCGCGGATATAGTGTCGTATTCGCGGTGAGTTAGAAGGCTAAGCTTTCGCGTTTGCATAGTGATAGTTGAGATTGAGATGAAGGAAGAATTGGTCAACTTGAGTTTGTGCTTCGCAAACGCGAGGCTTGACCGTGTTCGCGAAGAAGGATTTGAATGCCTGGGCAGAATGTTTTAATAGCTCATTTCCGCGATTTTGAGGCTAAGTTCCTCCATATTTGGGCGATTGTGAAGCTTCTTGAAGGGAATTGAAGAGGGAATCAAGGGGGAACACTTGGACATAATATTTATGGACTTTATACTCGACTCTTATATGAATTCTACCTAATTAATCATGGAATTTAAGCCTAGTATTGAAGAACTAGGGCATGTAATTGGAGACCTAGACTTTGGGATTTGAGGGGCCATTTGAGGTCCGATTTTTATGTTCTTGATATGTATAGACTCGCGTGAGGATGAGGATTTCATAAAGGTAAATTTTGTCGGATCCCAAGATGTGGGCCCGGAGGCCGGGTTTGAGCAATTTCGGGATTTTTTTAATGTAGATTGGATATTTTTGAGTGGGCTTTGTTCCCTTAGCATATTTGAATGGTTATGTACTGATTATGGCTAGATTTGGAGCATTCGGAGGTTGATTCGTTAGGGCAAAGGCATCCCGGGCTAGAGTTTGGACCGGATCGAGGTGAGTAATGATTTTAAATGTTGTCCTGAGGGAATGAAACCCCGGATTGCACATCATGGTGCTATATTGAGGTGACACACACGCTAGATAATGAGCAGGGGGTCGTGCACTATTGGAGATTGTGACTTAGTCCATCCTGAATGACTGTTTTGCCGCATATTTGATTGCAAATTGTTTGATATTATCATGTTTTGGGCTAAATGCCATATTTAGGCTACGTGCCAATTGTTTGGACCTTTAGGGGATATTTACTGCTATTTTCCTCACTATTTTTTTCTCTATACTTATACTTAGTCATGTTATATTTTACCGTTTTCACAACTCAGCTATGTTTACTCTGCCTTAAAACTTTAAATGATATTTTGAAAGATATTTTGAGCTGAGCATCGTGTTTTACTGTTGCCCAAGGGGCTTATGAGATTCTGACTGAGTAAGTTCGAGGGCCTGCGTTGCGAGGATACTTTTGGGTCGGGATGCACGCCACGTCAGTAATATACTAATTATGATAATGAGGCCGAGGGCCTGAGATTGTACGCTAGGAGGTGGCTTGTGATTGATATGAGTCCGAGAGCCTGTTGATGATGCCACGAGATGGCTTGATATTGCGTTTGGGTCGTAAGGGGCCCCTCTAAGAGTCTGTACACCCTCAATGGGCTCGGGTACCCAGTGTGATGATTTTGTTTATTATGTGAGGCCGAGGGCCGGATTGATTATGCCACGAGATGGCTTGTTATTGTGCTTGGGCCGTAAGGGACTCATCCCGGAGTCTGTACACCCCCAACGAGTGAGAGTATTCATTGTGATATAAGATATATCCCTAGGGGCTATTATTGTTCCATGTGTTTGCCCGAGGGGCTGATTCTATTGGTATACTGCACGAGTGGTTGATTCTATTGGTATTGTGCCCGAGGGGCTAATTCTGTTGGTATTGTACCCGAGGGGCGGTTCTTTATGTGTTTACCTTTTATAATTGCATGTCATTTACTTGCTTAAATGTTAAAAAGGCATTTTGAAGAAGCTTAATTGAACTAAAGTGACTTTACATATTCTCACTGTTTCACTATTTTTACTAGCTTTTACTGCTTCTTTATAGCCTGTTGATGTGCCTTTATGTGATTTCTTATTACTCAGTCTGTATTTATTATTATTACTCACTGATTTGGAGTACTCATTTTACTCCTTGCACCTTGTGTGTAGATTCAGGTATTTCTGAACCCGGTAGCAGGTATTAGTTGCTCAGAGGCAGAGTCATCGGAGTTTAGCAGGGTAGCTGCCTGATGTATGCAGCACTGGTTTTCTCCCTCTTGGTTTCATTAGACTGTATCGAGTGAATTTTTAGAATTTTCGTTGTATTTAGATCTTAGTAGATGCTTGTGACTGGTGACACCCCGATGTCGGGCTATATCTATTATGCAGCAGTATTATTTACCTTACTTT
Organism: Nicotiana glauca; assembly: GCA_026770625.1. Classification (NCBI taxonomy): domain Eukaryota; kingdom Viridiplantae; phylum Streptophyta; class Magnoliopsida; order Solanales; family Solanaceae; genus Nicotiana; species Nicotiana glauca. Next base: position 24,276 of record MU765734.1, on the reverse strand, counting down.
GGGATTTATTATTATGATTTAGACTTAGTTCTATTATTTAATTGCTTAAAATTGAATCGGGAGTGTGTCGGCTGGCCTTGTCTTCACGAGAGGTGCCATCATGACCGGGTCCAGATTTAGGATCGTGACAAGTTGGTATCAGAGCCTAGGTTATATAGGTTTCACGAGTCATGAGCAGGTTTAGTAGAGTCTCACAGATCGGTATGGAAACGTTTGTACTTATCCTCGGGAGGCTGCAGAACCTTTAGGAAAAACTTCATATTCTCAAAATTCTTATCGTGCGTCCTTGGTTCAGCTTGAAATGTAACTCTTTGAATTCCTTCCATGCATTTATATGCGCACATGAGTGCTCAGTATCATTTATGCATCGATGGCTTATGATTCCCTGATCGAGGGGCCAGATATGATCTCTGTGTATGGATGTTGGGCCAATCTGGAGGACTTGAGGCTATATTTTGGCTACAGTTGGAGCACTGAGGCATTGATTGTGCGAGCACATGCTTGTGGACTTGTATGTCCGATAGTGTCCCTGTTAGTGGGAGTGATGACTTGGTAGCTATGTTATGAGTATGATATGACTGCGAGATGTATTCATGATTTGGAATGACGAGAAGGGTCTGCTGGAGGATAGAAGAACTAATTGGTTCTTGATTTCCATCTTGATTTGAGGTATACCACAAGTTATGGGTGTGTGAAGAATCTTTTCATGTTTTTCAGTTGGGGAGTGAAGTAGATTTCACGTTGTGTTGTGAGTTCAGGCTCAGAAAGATTAAGCGACTGTGTAATGTTTATGACGGTGGAAGGTATAAAGAAGTGTTAGTTGGAGGTGAAGCAGGTGGGTTATCTCCTGCGGGTGTTCTGAAGTTTGTGCGATCCTTATGTAGTCTGTTGGAAGATCTCATTTACAAGTGAAATATATATGTTACAATTCAATTTTGGATAATTTAAGAGAGTGGGTTTAACTATTGTGATAGTGAATACGAGATTTGCAGAAGATTTAAAGTACTAGATGGTCGATGTTGCACGAGCTCATAAAGAATTTAGTTCAATCTTACTATGGTATTATGGCGGTAATGAAGTATGTTCATTATAAGTTATTGTGTGTTTTGATCTATGGCTTCGAGCCAAGTGGGGGAGTCTGCTATTAATTAGTTGATCACCCGGTTAGGTGTTATGTTGGTCCCAGTTGAAGGCGTACTGGTGAATCAGTTATGACCTATGGAGATTGAGACCGGAGATGGCTCGAGTAAAGGAACATTCTTGACAAAGGTTATAGTATGCTTCGTAGGTGTATGAGAATTGTAGAATGACTTGAATTGTTATTAGTAAAAGGGTGCATAGAACCGGAAGTTGCTTGGTTGCATTAAGGCGAAGTTACACTCTGTGGTGTCGGAGTGATAATGAGGCACATGTTGTTTGGTACATTTGATCAGTCTAATTGCGGTTTGAGTAGAGTGGATAACTCTCGAGAATAGTTCTAATTGGTTTAAGATTTTACATTTAATAATTGGAGATTTTCAAATTATATATTTGGCTAGAAACTGAGGGTTGCATTGGAGGGTGTCAAGACTCGTGGTATTACTATATGATTATGGGATTCTATATATTAGTATCAGGAAGGTAAAGGTAATGGATTTGGATTCGCAGGAAGTCCCTTCAGGGTAGATATTTTGAAAGTGGTGCCTTTGGGAATAGTTAAGAGAGTATTCAATGGCTTATGAGCCTTAGATGGTGTGGTTTTATGCTTGGGTCTCGTGTGGTGAGTCCGGGTTGAGGAAATTATGGTGTTATAGCAAGAAGGAGTATCAAGTTGAAGGTAAATTAGAAGGAACTTGGATAGATGGAATAGCTTGGTTGTAGGACATATCTGAATGGTAAGGATATGATTAGTTCTTTATATGCTTACGAGGTAATGAGTTTCTGTAGGTGTTTCATGGTAATGCTCTTGGGTTTTAGTGGCCTGCGTAGCTTGGTTGACTTAGAAGGATTCAGTACTAACGGTTTAGTTTTGTGCAAATGGAATTCGGGGAGCTTTTGATGGTTTTTACCACGGTTAGAGATGTATATTTGCTACGCGCGTGAGGATCATGAAATGTATAGTGATTTCTTCTGGATGGAATCAATGGAAAGTTCTTGGCTGTTTGAGTACATAGTAGTTGTGGCTCGTAGTGGATTCTGAAGTTCTCCTATTTATCATGGGGTGGCATGGTACATGTGGCATGTTGTGTAGGGTTGAGATTTGCATGTGTAAGGTCATAGTTCAGTTCTAAAAGGAAGGTCATAAATTCTTAAGCAGCATGGACATTTTTAGATGGCAAGGGAAATGATATTACTAACTGGTATGGCTTGATGAAAGTATATGTTTTAGAAAGGGCGATGTGTTTGAGTTGAGGATACTTCATTAGTATTACGGAACCCTCTTGTTTAATCAACTGTTGATGTTCGAGTTTGCTTGGTAGCACAGAAGAATTATAGTAGTACCTCTCTTAGGATGATTGGGTATTAGAGGTATGGTATGTATTCGGACGACGAAAATGAGATCGGATATGGTGATTCATGTGCTTTATGGACTTGGAGACCCGAGCAGATCCTTTGTTGCTTGGGTATGTTAGATTTGGGATATGATATTGGGTATAGACTGGTTGTCTCAGTGTTGTGTTATTCTGGGTTGTTGTGCTAAGATGGCAACATTGGCTTGCCGGGAATGCCACGGATTGAGTGGCGAGATTTGATGGATTATGTTCCCGATAAGGTGGTTTCATTTTTGAAGACCCAGCGGATTGCTGGGGAGGGTTGTCTTTCTTATTTGGCCTTCATGATGGATGGCAGTGCAGAGAATCCTACCATGATTCAGTTCCGATGGTGAGGGATTTTTCGGATGTGTTACTTGCTTCCGGGCATGTCGCCAGATAGGGTTGTTGATTTTGGTATTGATTTGGTGTCGGGCACCATATTGTATGGCACTGGCAAAGTTAAAGGAGTTGAAGGAGCAGCTTTAGGAACTCCTTGATAAGGGGTTCATTAGTAGGCCAATATAGAGCTTTGTTCTACATCGAGTTGTATTGTTGAGGGATGTGTTAATTCGATTGTTATTGATCTTGTTAGTGATCTGGGGAGATATATGAGTTATCGTTCCATAATGCGAGGCATTAGGATTTATTGGTTATAAGTACATGTGGTGCGGTTTTATTGGGGCTTCTCAATGGAATTTGAGAATGAAGAGTATTGGGTATTTCTCGGCGGATGCATATCAGTTGAGTCTTTTTGGGTCTATGTAATGTTACGTCAATTGCTTTGCCGTGGTTATGATGATTTTCTTTGGTTCTAAACATCAAATTGCGTGTGGTTGTCGATTTTGAGCATAGTGGCTTGAGGTGTTTCATGAGGACCAGTGTTTGGATAGGGTCACGGATTTCAGCAAAGTTATGTTCAGGTATGATCCTTCGGTCTAGATTCGTGTATTTTGTTTCTATGAGATGTGTGGGTTCTCAGCATTTGTTGTGGTGGTACTGTGAGCTTGCGGTATAGCTCTCTCATTTGAGTCATTTTCATGATTTGAGTACGTTCAGATTGTTGCTTATTGGTGCGCGGATTGCACGAGTTGTGGCTTTAGATTGTATTGAGATGTCATGTCACCGGAGTAGTTGAGTTGGAATTAGATGAGATTGTTGGGATCTATAATGAATACAAACGGATTCAGTTTCAACATGTTGGAGAGATAATATTGATGTTCGGCTCAGAAATTTGCTATGGTCCTTGCTAAAGGAGAAATGGCTTCACGAATGGTTGATTTGAGGAGCGGTTATGGCTTCCTACTTGTGTCACTTATCATTGGAAATATACAGAAGTGTTGGAATAAGGCTTTATTTGATAAAAGGCTTATTATCAAAATTCGGATGTTTTGAGAAACTGCTATAATTAGAAGTTGTCGCTACAAGTGTTTGAGTTATATAGTATGTCATGCAATTGCACCTGAGGTTGTAGGTATGGATTATTACTGCTTGTTAGGGGCTTATTCAGAGTATAAATGAGAGATTGTGAATTTCAGTTTCATCATGTTATCCAACTTATATGAGATAGGGTGACGTGGGATCCCTCCCCTAGGTATGTGCATGGAAGGGTTACCCAGCAATTTGATGGTTTTAAGAACAACTTTGGGCACGTTCGAGGACGAATATATGTTTAAGTAGGGGAGGATGTAATGACTCGATCAGTCGTTTTGAGATTTTGCACTTTGCTCGATAGTTCTCGGGCATGACTAGCCGCGTGTGATGTATCATAACTTATGTAAATCGTTGGTTTTGGTTTACAGGATAATCGGAATGAATTTGGAAGAACAGTTCTCAGTTTGAAGCTTGAAATTTGAAAGGTTTGACCAAGTTTTGACTTTCTTGTATATGATCTCGAATTGGAATCTTTATGATTTGGTTAGCTCCGTTAGGTAACTTGGGACTTAGGAGCAGGATCAGAATGCATTTTGGAGGTCCGTGAAAGGTTTAGGCTTGAATTGGAAAAATTGAGATTTTGGTGTTTTCCTGTAGATAGGTGAGATTTTGATATAGGGGTCGCAATGTAATTCTGGGAGTTTCAGTAGTTTCGTTGTGCCATTTGGGATGTGTATGCAAAATTTCAGGTCATTCAGATATGGTTTGGTTGATGTTTTGATCGAAAGCGAAATTTAGAAGATTTTGGAATTTTTAGGCTTGAATCCGATGCGAATTTGATATTTTGATGTTGTTTTGAGCGTTCCGAAGATTGGAATAAGTTTGAATGATGTTATGGGATGTGTTAGCATGTTTGGTTGAGGTCCCAGGGGCCTCGGGTGAATTTCGGATGGTCAATTGGACCATTTCTAGATGTTGAGAATTGCAGAAAACTAATGTTCAATGTTGCAGAGAAATGACCTCCGCGTTCGCGAGTAGGCCCACACGTTCGCGAAAGGTTAGCTAGAGACTTTTGCATTGTATTCGCGAGGTTCATGTCGCATTCGTATAGAATAAGGTAACCAGCTGGGTCAAGGGTGGATTGTTCTTCGCGTTCGTGGATGTAGTGTCGCGTTCGCGGTGGGTTAGAAAGATAAGCTTTCGTGTTTGTGTAGTGATAGTCAAGATCGCGATGAAGGAAAAATTGGTCAACTTGAGATTGTGCTTCGCAAACGCGGGGCTTTGACCTCGTTCACGAAGAAGGATTTGAATGCCTGGGCAGAATATTTTAAAAGCTCATTTCCGCGATTTTGAGGCTAAGTTCCTCCATTTTTGGGCCACTTTGAAGCTTCTTGAAGGGAATTGAAGAGAGAATCAAGAGGGAACACTTGGAAGTAAGATTTATGGACTTTATACTCAATTCTTATGTGAATTCTACCTAATTAATCATGGAATTTAAGCCTAGTATTGAAGAACTAGGGCTTGTACTTGGAGACCTAGAATTTGTGATTTGAGGGGCCATTTGAGGTCCGATTTTGATGTTCTTGATATGTATAGACTCATGTGAGGATGAGGATTTCATAGAGGTTAATTTTGTCAGATTCCGAGATGTGGGCCCAGGGGCCGGGTTTGAGCAATTTCGGGATTTTTTTATGTAAATTGGATATTTTTGAGTGGGCTTTATTCCCTTAGCATATTTTAATGGTTATGTACTGATTGTGGCTAGATTTGGAGCTTCCGGAGGTTGATTCGTGAGGGCAAAGGCATCACGGGCTAGATTTTGGACCGGATTGAGGTGAGTAATGATTTTAGATATTGTCCTGAGGGTATGAAACCCCGAATTGCACATCGTGGTGCTATATTGAGGTGACGCACACGCTAGATGATGAGTGTGGGGTCGTTCACTATTGGGGATTGTGACTTAGTCCATCCCGAATGACTGTTTTACCACATATTTGATTGCAAAGTGTTTGATATTATCATGTTTTGGGATAAATGACATATTTGGGCTTTGTGCCAACTGTTTAGACCCTTAGGGGAAATCTACTGTTATTTTTCTCACTGTTTTGACTCTATACTTGTACTCAGTCATGTTATATTTTACTGTTTTCACAACTCAGCCATGTTTACTCTGCTTTAAAACGTTAACTAATATTTTAAAAGATATTTTGAGCTGAGCATCGTGTTTCACTGCTGTCCGGTGGGCTTATGAGATTCTGACTGAGTAAGGTCGAGAGCCTATGTTGTGAGAATACTTTTGGGTCAGTCTGCATGCCGCAGCGGTGATATACTGATTATGATAATAAGGACAAGATCCTAATATTATACGCCACGAGGTGGCTTGTGATTGATATGAGGTCTAGAGCCTGTTGATGATGCCACGAGATAGTTTGATATTGCGCTTGGCCGTAAGGGGCCCCTCCAAGAGTCTGTACACCCCAGTGAGCGCGGGTATCCAGTATGATTATTCTGTTTATTATGTGAGGTCGTAGGCCGGATTGATTATGCCACAAGATGGCTTGTTACTGCGCTTGGGTTGTAAAGGGCCCATCCCGAAGTCTATACACCCCCAGTGAGCGGGGGTATCCATTGTGATATGAGATATAGCCCGAGAGGCTGGTATTATTCCATGTGTTTGCCCGAGGGGCTGATTCTGTTGGTATTGTGCCCGAGGGACTAATTGTGTTGGTATTGTGCCCGAGGGGCTGATTCTGTTGGTATTGTGCCCGAGGGCGGTTCTTTATGTGTTTACCTTTTCTAGTTGCCTATCATTTACTTGCCTAACTATTAAAAGGCATTTTGAAGAAGCTTAAATTGAACTAAAGTGAATTTACATATACTCACTGTTTCACTGTTTTTACTGGATTTTACAGCTTCTTTATAGCATGTTGATGTGCCTTTACGTGATTTCTTATTACTCAGTCTGCATTTATTATTATTATTCACTGAGTTGGTGTACTCACTTTACTCCCTGCACCGTGTGTGCAGATTCAGGTATTTCTGAACCCGATAGCAGATATTGGTTGCTTAGAGGTAGAGTCATCGGAGTTTAGCAAGGTAGCTGCCCGACGTTCACAGCACTGGTTTTCTCCCTCTTTGTTTCATTAGACTGTATCTAGTGCATTTTTAGAATTTTCGTTGTATTTATACCTTAGTAGATGCTTGTGACTGGTGACACCCTGATGTCGGGCTATGTCTATTCCGCAGCAGTATTATTTACTTTATTTTGGAATTTTTTATTATGATTTAGACTTAGTTCTATTATTTAATTGCTTAAAAATGAATCGGGAGTGTGTCGGCTGGCCTTGTCTTCACGAGAGGTGTCATCATGACCGGGTCCGAATTTAGGATCGTGACATATATGTATTGTTATCTTTATTTTTATTCGCTTTATCAACACCTGCTAAATAATACTATAACTATTACTATCCATTCTAACATTGTTTTTGTTTAAGTAATATAAAAGTTTTTTTCCCCTCTTTCTTTCTCATTTTTGTAACTATTATCTACTGTTTTTATCATTAAAATGTGTAGCTATGATTAAAGTGTATATCTATAACACTTAAACTATCGTCAGCAACTTCATGTCATAACTCATAACTTTCATCACTGTACCATACTATTTGTACCGACTATCCTTTTCTTTACAATTACATTTATTATCACTAAGTATACTAGTCACTACTAATATTTTTCTTTTACTATTTTCTTTTAGTGCTACTATTATTTTAGGTATTAAGTTATCGTCTTTTAAAAAGAATTAAAAAAGGAGCTTTAATTTTCTTTACTTTAAAAATTTACTTACTTTATGACCCGCTTTTCTATAAAAGAATTGGCGCATTATGAACCTGAAATTGAAAGATCTCTTCGATTGTGCAGAAAAAGAACAAGCATCATCTTGTTAAAGCGTAGCTTATGAAGGAATAGAAAATCAGGGAGTAGAAGATATCAATCCACCCGAAGTACCACCATCAGTCCATTTAGAAGATCAATTTAATAAATTAGCGCCAAGACCTGCAAACAAAATCCTAAGGGATTGTGCTAGGCCTGACCACTTCAACTGTGAATCTAGTGTCAGAAAACCTCCAGTAGTCGCCAACCACTTTGAAATTAGGACCGGCCTAATTCAAACAATTCAGCAATCTTGTATCTTTACAGGAGATTTAAGTGAAGATCCACACAGTCATTTAATTGATTTTCTAAAACTTGTTGAAACTGCTAAGTATAATGGAGTACCTCCTGAAGCAATCAAGTTAAGAATATTTCCTTTTTCTTTAAAAGGAGATGCCAAGACATGGTTGCGAAGTTTACCTCAATGGTCAATTACCACATGGGACCAAATGAATCAGAAGTTTTTAAATAAATATTTTTCTCCTGCTAAAACAACAAAGTTAAGGCAAGAAATATCTAATTTCTTATAGACTGATACTGAGTCAGTTTATCAAGCTTGGGAAAGATTAAAATTAATTTTAAAAAAATGCCCGCACCATGATATTCTTGAACACATGCAATTATATATTGTTTATCATGGGTTAAAACCCTCTTCTAGAAATGTGACTGATGTAGTCGCAGGAGGTTATGTGATGGGAAAAACAACAGAAGAAGCATTGCAGTTGTTGAATGGAATTTCTAAAAATGTCATTCAATGGCCATCTGAGCGTGTAATCATCAAAAAGGCCGCTATGGTAAATCAAGTTGATGCTTTAAACACACTAACATAATAGATTATTTTTTTGGAAAAAAATTTGAATCTTTTCAGGTGAATACAAAACAATCAATTCAGTCTGAGGCTTCTGATATGTGTGGAGAAAACTATCTGAATCATGAATGCTAAGCAATCAATCAAAATGATGAACAGGTCAATGCAATCAGTTACAAGCAGTATCCTTTTGGAAGTCCTATGGCACATAAACATCCAGAATTTCAATTGAATAATCCAAATGGTGTTGAGAACTCTCAGAGCTTCCAGAAGCCACATGTACAAGGTCCACCTAGTTACTAAAATTAAAATTATGGGCAACCAAATTTTAGACATTATTAGCAAGTAGCTCTGTATCAGCAAAGGCCTCAGCAAACACATCCAAGTCTTGATGACCTTTTGTGCAAACACATTAAGGTCGCTGATGAAAAACTGGAAAGCCAAAATTCAGCCCTTAAAATTTTGAAAATCCTGCTGAGGCAATTGGCAACTCTTGTGTCATAAAAATTTTAAGGCCCCATACCAAGTAATACGAAGAAAAATCCAAAGGAACATCTTAAGGTCATCACCTTACGATCAGGTAAGGAGCTTGATGAACCCAATAAAGTCTGACAAGAAAAGAACCGATCAAAACAACAGGTAAACAAGGGTAAGAATGTTGAAATACCTTCTGAACCATTAGAAGATAAAGAAGTCAAGAAAAAAGAAGAGAAAATATTGAAAAAATGATTCCTCTCCCTGTGACAATTCCTTTTTTTAAAAAAATAAAAAGAGAAAAGCTTGATGGCAAATTTGCAAAGTTTTTAGAAATCTTGAAACAAATTCATATTAATATTGCTTTCACTGATGCTTTGATGCAAATGCCTTCATATGCTAAATTTTTAGAAGAAATTTTGTCAAGTAAAAGGAAAATGAAAGAAGTTTCTGTGGTAATGCTTACTGAAAAATATAGTGATATACTTCAAAATAAGCTACCACAAAAACTTGGTGATCCTGGTAGCTTTACAATTCCATGCACTTTAGGAGGAGTGTATTTTGAAAAAGCACTCTGCGGTTCTGGAGCTTCAATAAATTTTATGCCACTTTCTATCTTTAGAAAATTGGATCTTGGTGAAATAAAGGACATAGGTGTTTCTCTTCAGTTTATAGATCAAAGTACTAAGAAACCTAAAGGAATAATTGAAAATGTGCTTGTATGAGTAGATAAGTTTGTTTTCCCCGTAGATTTTATAGTAATTGAAATGAAAGAATGTCCTGATGAACCAATTATTTTGGATAGACCATTTCTTGCTACAGGTAGAGCAATTATAGATGTCCACCAAGGACAGCTAATTCTAAGAGTTGATGAAGAAAGGGTCATTTTTTACTTGCAAAAGATACTAAGATTTTCAGGATATGAATCATCATCTTTATGCTTTTCAGTTGACATGATTAGTTATCTTACAAATGAATATAGAGATGATCAATTAACTCCAGACTCAATGGAAAGATGCTTGGCCAAATCAGGCACCATACAAGATAATGATCCCATCACCAAAAGAGAAGCTGAATTTTCAAGATCAGGAGATGCAACCAGAAGAAGTTTAAACAAAAATTGAACTCAAAATTATCCTATCTCATTTAAAATATGCTTATCTTGAGAAAGAACAATGTCTAGTGATTATTTCATATTCTTTGACTGCAGAACAAGAAGAAAGATTAATTAAATTCTTGAAAACACACAAAGGAGCCTTAGGGTGAACTATAGCAGATATCAAAGGGATTAGTCCAGCTGTTTGCACTCACATAATCCTCTTGGAGGATAGCTACAAGTCAATAGTCCAACCCCCAAAGGAGATTGAATCCAGCAATGCAGGAATTAGTAAAAAAAGAGATTGTAAAACTTTTGGCAGCAAGTATCATTTATCCTATTTCAGACAGTCCTTGGGTAAGTCCTATTTAGGTAATGCCAAAGAAAGGAGGCATGGCAGTTATTAAAAATAAAAATAATGAACTCATACCTACCAGGACTGTCACATGATGGAGAGTCTGTATTGATTACAGAAATCTCAATGATGTTACTAGAAAAGATCAATTTCCTTTGCCATTTATTGATCAAATATTGAAAAAAATTGCAGGATATGAGTTTTATTCTTTTCTTGATGGCTATTCAAGGTATAACTAGAAACCAATTGCACCGGAATATCAAGACAAGAAACTTTCACATGTCTTCATGGAATATATTCTTATAGGAGAATGCCATTTGGTTTGTGCAACGCCCCTACTATATTTTAGCATTGCATGTCAGCAATTTTCTCTAACATGACCGAGAAATTTCTCGAGATTTTTATGGATAATTTTACACTCTTTGAAAAAATATTTGAGGATTGTCTTTATCATTTAACGTTAGTTCTTAAGAGATGTAAAGAGACAAACTTGATTTAATTGGGAAAAATGTCATTTCATGGTTACTAAGGGAATTATTTTAGGACATAAAATCACTACTAAAGGGATAGAAGTTGATAAGGCTAAAATTGATCTTATAGCAGGATTACCCCCCCCCCCCACACACACACACACAAAAAAAAATATTAACGGCATTAAAAGTTTTTTAGGTCATGCGAGTTTTTACAGACAGTTTATAAAAGATTTTTCAAAGATTTCAAAATCACTGACTAACCTCTTAATGAAAGATACTAAGTTTAATTTTTCATGTGATTGCCTAGATGCATTTGAGACCCTTAAGAAAAAGTTATCAACTGCCCCTATAGTTGTGTACCCTGACTGGGATCAACCTTTTGAGGTTATGTGTGATGCTAGTGATATAGCAGTAGGAGTTGTTTTACGAGCGTGAGAAGCATGGGATGTGTAGTGATTTTTTCTAGATGGGATCAATGGAAAGTTCTTGGTTACTTGAGTACATAGTTGCTTGTGGATCGGAAGTGATATGAAGTTCTTATGTGTTTGTCCTGGCTAGGATGGTTGTCCTTTTGTGTTATAAGAGGAAGTGGGTTATTATGGACTGAGGTAAAGCTATTAGCCTAGTTCAATGTGAGCGGAATCGGCTTGAAGTGTGTGAAAGTATTTAAACAGAATTATGGGCCCCATGTGAGTCACATGTGTTCATTTCAGTATAGCGTTCCTCAAGGAGAGGTGTTGGAATATCAGATGTTGTTTTGTCGTCGCCAAATTCATGTATATTATGATTGTGTCGTGTGAGTTGTGAAACGGCTCGATAGATCCCTATGTGTTGAGTCTCTGTGTAGTGATGATGTTATGTGAGAAAGAGATTTCTTGAGATTCAAAGTATATATATCGCACCTCGGTTGTGCTCGAGTTTTGTAGCGTATTGCTCTATCGGTCTCCCCAAGATGGTATTATGCGCTTAGCGTGCTTGTGACCGATATCCGGTAAATTGTAATGGTGAGAAATTCAGCTCCGTGTATATTTCCTTATGTGAATTTTAGGATGGGATCGGGTGGCATGCCACCACAGGTATGTTATTTGTATTGGGTTGCACGCCGCAACAGGGTGATGTTGAGTAAGGCTCCTATATATATTTATCTTGTGTTTTGCTTCCTATTTTCTAAGGAAATCTATGTTAGTTACGTGAGTTGAGTAGTCCCTTCCAGAGTCATTTCCTTATGCATCATGTTCGAATTGAGGCCTATTGGCGCGTTGTGGCATCATGTGAGACTATTGGTCATGCCTGGGGTGACTTATTGCTTGAGCAGTTCATACTGGCGAGATGAAATTATTGTATCAGGGATCGGTGCGATAAGACTGTGTAGAAGTATATTATAGGACAATTACCATCATTTGGTTCATAATGAGACAATGATTTTAGTCAAGAGGAAAGATTCAATATTTGGTTAGCTCTGCAGTTGGTTACAAATTTGTACACATCTCCTCTGTGGTGGTATCACCAGCATTATAGCAGGATGTATGTCTATGTGTATATATATATATATATTTATATTCATGGAATTTTGGCTATTAAGGTTCAGGGAGTGTCATTGTGGTTAGATGATGAATTATATGGTGCATGGTTCTAATTTAGCAAATGTATGCAGCCATGTTTTGGCACATCGTGTGGTAGTTGATAAGGTGTTTATATATTGGAAACAGGCCTGGCAGAGGATTTCGGATGTTGAAAACCTGGTTTTAAGGCCCATCTTCCTAAATAAAAGAGGATATCTTCAGAATTGTTAAAGCAAGTGTACTCAACTGGGTTGTGGTAGCACGGGCAGGTGCACGAGGTATTAAATAGTGATTTCAGATAACTCCATAGCAGTTCTTAGCATGTTCGAGGATGAACATATGTTTAAGTGGGAGAGAATGTAACGACCTGAACGGTCGTTTTGAGCTCTAGCGTGTTGTTCAACAGTTTGAGGCCCAGAGCAGCTTCACTTCAGGTATTAAGACTTGTACGCATGGTTGGAATTGAATTCTGGGGAAATTAGGAGTTGATTTGGAGAAAGAATTCTCATTTCGGAAGCTTTAAGTTGAAAGAGTTGACTAAGATTGAATTTTTGAGTGAACAACCTCGAAATCGGGATTCGAAGGTTCCAGCAGGTTCGTATGATGATTTTGGACTTGGGCATATGTCCGGATCGGGTTTTGGAAGTCTCGGGAATGTTTTGGCACCTATCGTGGAAGTTGGCATTTTTGAAAGAATTTTATAAGTTTGGTTTGAAGTGCATATCAGTGTTATCGATGTCCGTTTAGGATTATGAGTCTGGGAATAGCTTCGTAAGGCGATTCTGGTGTTGGGAGCGCGAACGAAAGTGAATTCGGAGGTCCGTGGGTCATTTTTGGAGTCATTTGGCTAAAGTTAGAAATTTGAAGGATTTTTTGATATCGGGGTCGGATTCCGATTTCGGAATTTTGAGTAGATCTGTAATATCGAATGCGACTTGTGTGCAAAAATTTGAAGTCATTCCGAAATGATTTTGTTAAGGTTTGAGACACTTAATCTCTTTTAAGGAAGCTTAAGTTGAAAAAATCAACCGGATATTGACTTATGTGTTAGAGGGCTCGGATGTGAGTTCTGATGGTTCGGTTAACTTCGGGAGGTGATTTATGACTTTGAAGCGTGATCGAAAGGAGTTTTGGAGGCTCGTAGTAGATGTAGGTTTGAATTGACAAAGTTGATATCTTTGACGTTTATCGGTTGATAGGTGAGATTTTGATATAGGGGTCAGAATGGAATTCCGAGAGTTGTAGTAGTTCCGTTGTGTCATTTGAGATGTGTGTGTAAAATTTCATCTGATTCGGACGTGGTTTGGTTGGGTTTTTTATCAAAAGAGTAATTTAGAAGATTTTGAAATTCTTAGGCTTGAATCCGATGCGAATTTGGTGTTGTGATGTTGTTTTGAGCGTTCCGAAGGTTGGAACAAGTATAAATAATGTTATGGGATATTTTGGCATGTTTGGTTGAGGTCCCAGTGGCCTCAGGTGAGTTTTGGGTGGTTAAACGGACTATTTCATTTTTGGAAAAATTGCAGATTTTTTTTAGCTTCAGCTGTGCACCAGAAAATTTTTGGTGCGAGGAGTCCAGTTTGGAAGATCATATCATGTAATCTATAAGGAATCAAAAAAATTGCAAAACAAGAAAGTTGTAGCCCTTACATTCTAGTTTCCAGAAAGTGAAACCATTCATGATTTTGATATTCCCTTAGAAAGCTATGATGGATCGAAAATGGCTGGTGGAACAATTTTGACAGAATTTTCTAATGCACTTTAGAAGCTCATATCTCGGAATATATAAAGAGTTATATGGTGTACAACCTATAAAATAAAAGATCTTCGAGTGTAGTTTCTAAATATTTAAACCGTTTGTCAGTTGGATATTTTCACAAGGGGTTATGGGTGTTTTAGCAGAAGGTGTACAGCAGGGGAAAATGTTAAGAGGATGTACAACCTGCACAGCGCAAGGTACAACTCGATAAAGCCTGGGCAGATTGTTTTAAACACTAGTTTTAGCTCATTTCTTTCATTCCTTTCATTTGGCTTGGACGATTTTGGAGAGCTCAAGGAGGGATTTTCACCAAGCAACACTAGGTAATTGATTTCTTCATATTTTTGAGTTAAATATGTGATCTTACATGGATTTAGACATGAAAATCAGTAGAATACGGTGGAGTTAGGGCTTGAGATTATGAGACATTCTAGGGATAATTTGAAGGGTCAAACGAACTTTGATTTTCGAGTTCTTTATATGTACGGACTTGTGAGATGATGAGAACATTTTGGTATAAAGTTTGTCTAGTTTCGAGAAGTGGGCCCGGGGCTAGGATTTTGGTAATTTCGGGATTTGTGCCCATTATTGATTGTTTTCGCTTGGGCTTTGTTCCCTTATCATATTGTGATGTATTCATTATAGTTTTGGATAGATTCGACGCGCGTGGAGGCCGATTTGAGGGGCAAAGGCGTCGCGAGCTAGAGATTTCACCGGTTCGAGGTGAGTAATGATTGTAAATGATATTTTGAGGGTTTGAAACCCTGGATTGCACATCGTAGTGCTATATTGAGGTGAGACACACTCTTGATGATGACCGTGGGGTCGTTTACCACTGGGGATTGTGACTTGGTCCGTCCTGATTGATGATTTTACCGCGTATCTGACTGAAACTTATCTGTTATCATCATGATTTGGACTGATTGTCATATTTGGGCTTCATGCCAGTTATTTGAACCCTCCGGGGATTTTTATCACTATTTTCTCACTTTTTTGACTTATTACTTGAACTCAGTCATGTTGTTTTCCACTGTTTTACAACTCAACCATATTTACTCTGTTTTGATACTTTAAATGATATTTTGGGCTGAGCATCATGTTTTACAGTTGCCCAAGTGGCATGAGAGTTTTTCTGACTGAGTGAGGCCGAGAGCTTGTGTTGTGAGGATACTATAGGATCGAGTTGCGCGCTGCAGCAGTGTTATACTGATACTGATATGAGGCCTAGGGACTAGATTTGATGCCGCGAGATGGCTTGATATTGCACTTGGGCCATAATGGGCCCTTCCCGGAGTCTGCACACCCCCAGTGAGCGTCGTCGATGCGATATATGGATCGGGTTGCATGTCGCAGCGGTGCTGGTACTGTTCTATGTGTTTACTTTATTTCATTTGTCTACCATTATTTGTTGTTTGTGCCACTTCATATGATATCTACCTGATTGTCTGGCATTATCTGTTAATTGAGCGTTGTGCCCGAGGGGCGGATTTCTGTGCTTATCTGCACTATTTGTTTTGCATTCATTTACGTAACCATTGAAAAAGTCATTTTCAAAAGCGGTTTAAACTAAGCTAAGATATTTTTCTAGAGATTTCACATCTTCGCTATTTTTTTCTCAAAGGGTTTTACACTGCTCTATACAGCATGATGATCTGTTTTACGTGATTTCTTACTGCTTAGTTATTATTTACCTTTATTACTCACTGAGTTAGAGTACTCACTTTATTCCCTGCACCTCGTGTGCAGATGCAGGTATTTGTTCACCTGGTAGCGGGTTTTGAGCTAATCGGAGGCTAAGTTATCGAAGTTTAGCGAGGTGACAGCCAGCGTTCGCAGCACCGCATTTCTTCCTTTTGTTTATCAGTCCTATTTTGTATATTTCAGGCCCTGTTGTATTTATACTCTATGTGACGACCCGGCCCGTCATCTCATGTTTTATTGCTCCATTTCCCCCATTTCATGCTTCTTCATGTTTCGTTATTGGTATGTGGTGTGTTAGAGTTGATTTGGATTGATTTTGATGAGAAATGAGACACTTAGTCTCTTTAAGGAAAGCTTAAGTTGGAAAAGTCAAGCGGAAGTTGACTATATAGTTAGAGGGCTCGGATGTGAATTCCGGTGATTCGGTTAGCTTCGGGGGTTGATTTGAGACTTAGGAGTGTGATCGGAATTGAATTTGGAGGTCCGGTGTAGAATTAGGCTTGAATTAGCGAAGTTAGTATTTTGGCGAATTCCGGTTGATGGGTGAGATTTTGATCCGAGGGTCGGAATGGAATTTCGAGAGTTGTTGTAGCTTTGTTTGGTGATTTTGGATATGTGTGAAAATTCTCAGGTCATTCGGACATCGTTTGGTCGGGTTTTTGATCGAATGTGCAATTTGGAAGTTTTTAAGAAACTTAGGCTTTGATTTGATGAAATTTGAGGATTTTTATGTTAATGATAGTGTTTTGATGGTTCAAGCAAGTTTGAATAACGTAATAGAGCATGTTGGTGTTTTTGGTTGAGGTCCCGCGGGTCTCGGGGTGAGATCGGGTGTTTAAACGAGAGTTTTTGAAGTTTGCTTCAGGTCTGTATTGTTGTCATCTGGTATTTCCACTTCTGCAAGCGGGTGAAGGAACGCATAAGCGGTTCTTGGCCTGGTGAGGGGTTTCCGCAAAAGCGGAACAGTGTCCGCAAAAGCGAGTCCGCATGAGCGGACTTTCAACTGCAGAAGCGGTAATGGGTGATCCGCATAAGCGGATTTTTGGATGCAAAAGCGGGAAATTGTGAACTTTAATGAAAACCACATAAGCGGAGTTTTAGCCGCAGAAGAGGTCCCGTATAAGCGGAAACGGGACCGCTGAAGTAAAAAATCGTTGTTGGTAGAAAGGTTTTATATCAATATTTCATCCGCGATCTTATGTCATTTTTCCTCCATTGTTGAGCGATTTTGGGAGCTTTGGGCGAGAATTTTTGAGGGTTTTGACTGAGAATCGAATGGAGGTGAGTTCCTTGGCCTAATTATTCAAGTTATGGTAGAATTAACATGGAAATTGGTTGAAATTCATTAAAAATGGGTAAAGCTAGGGCTTGAGTTTTTGATATTTCAAATTGGGATTTGATAGGTCATTTGAGCTCGGATTTGGGAGTTCTTGGTATGTATGGACTCGTGGCGAGACTAGGAATCCAGTAATGTAAGTTATGTAATTTTTTGAGAAGCAGGTCCGGGGCTCGGGTTTTACTAGTTTCGAGATTTTTACTATTTTTCGATTGTTTTTGATTGAGTATTGTTCCCTTAGCATATTGTGATGTATTAGCTCTGATTTTGGTTAGACTCGACACGCATGGAGGCCGATTTGAGGGCAAAAGCATCGCGAGCTAGAGATTTGGATTATGTGGTATATCGTATGATTTCATTGAGGTTACAAGTATGCGTTATTACAGCTGGTTCGGGACCATTCAAAGTATAGGTGTGAGGTTTTGATCGTATTGATGGTTTCAAAAGTGAAAAGGTAGTTCTGTGAATTATAGGCTAGACTATATTGGGTAATTTCAGCTATGTTGTGTTGTCGGACCTATAAGAGATAGGGCGACGTGGGATCACCCTGGGTATATGCTTGGTAAGGTCTTTTAGCTATTGGTTGGCTTCTAGGACAACTCTGAGTATGCTCGAGGACGAGCGTTTGTTTAAGTTGGGGAGGATGTGACAACCCGGCCCGTCGTCTCATGTGTAATTGCTTCGTTTCCCCTATTTCATGCTTCTTCATGTTTCGTTATCGGTATGTGGTGTGTTAGAGTTGATTTGGATTGATTTTGATGAGAAATGAGACACTTAGTCTCTTTAAGGAAAGCTTAAGTTGGAAAAGTCAAGCGGAAGTTGACTATATAGTTAGAGGGCTCGGATGTGAATTCCGGTGATTCGGTTAGCTTTGGGGGTTGATTTGAGACTTAGGAGTGCGATCGGAATTGAATTTGGAGGTCCGGTGTAGAATTAGGCTTGAATTAGCGAAGTTAGTATTTTGGCGAATTCCGGTTGATGGGTGAGATTTTGATCCGAGGGTCGGAATGGAATTTCTCGAGTTGTTGTAGCTTCGTTGGGTGATTTTGGATATGTGTGCAAATTTTCAAGTCATTCGTACATCGTTTGGTCGGGTTTTTTATCGAATGTGCAATTCGGAAGTTTTTAAGAAACTTAGGCTTTGATTTGATGAAATTTGAGGATTTTTATGTTAATGATAGTGTTTTGATGGTTCGAGAAAGTTTGAATAAGGTAATAGAGCATGTTGGTGTTTTTGGTTGAGGTCCTAGGGGCCTCGGGGTGAGATCGGGTATTTAAACGAGAGTTTTTGAAGTTTGCTTCAGGTCTATATTGCTGTCATCTGGTATTTCCGCTTCTGCGGAAATGGACCGCAGAAGCGGTTCCGCAGAAGCGGGTGAAGGAACGCAGAAGCGGTTCTTGGCCTGGTGAGGAGTTTCCGCAAAAGTAGAACAGTGTCTGTAAAAGCGAGTCCGCGGGAGCGGACTTTCAATCGCGGAAGCGGTAATGGGTGATCCGCATAAGCGGATTTTTGGATGCAAAAGCGGGAAATTGTGAACTTTAATGAAAACAGCATAAGCGGAGTTTTGGTTGCAGAAGCGGTCCCGCATAAGCGGAAACGGGACCGCGGAAGCGAAAAATCGCTGTTAGCAGAAGGGTTTTATATCATTATTTCATCCGCGAGCTTATGTCATTTTTCCACCATTGTTGAGCGATTTTGGGAGCTTTAGGCGAGAATTTTTAAGGGTTTTGACTGAGAATCGAATGATGGTAAGTTCCTTGGCCTAATTATTCATGTTATGGTAGAATTAACATGGAAATTGGTTGAAATTCATTAAAAAGGGATTTGATAGGTCATTTGAGCTCGGATTTGGGAGTTCTTGGTATGTATGGACTCGTGGGGAGACGAGAAATCCAGTAATGTAAGTTTTGTAATTTTTTGAGAAGCGGGCCCGGGGCTCGAGTTTTACTAGTTTCGAGATTTTTGCTATTTTTCGATTGTTTTCAATTGAATATTGTTCCCTTAGCATATTGTGATGTATTCACTCTGATTTTGGTTAGATTCGATGCACATGGAGGCTGATTTGAGGGCAAAGGCATCGCGAGCTAGAGATTTCACCGGTTCGAGGTGAGTAATGATTGTAAATGATATCCTGAGGGTTTGAAACCCCGGATTGCACATCGTAGTGCTATATTGAGGTGACTTGCACGCCGGATAGTGAGAATGGGGTAGAGCACCACTGGGAATTGTGACTTGGTCCGTCCCGATTGATTAATTTACCGCGTATTTGACTGGAATTTATTTGTTATCACTATTGTTTGGACTGATTGCCGTATTTGGGCTTCGTGCCAACTATTTGAAGAATTATTTTCAATGTCTTCCTCACTTTTTTGACTTATTACTTGAACTCAGTCATACTATTTCTCCATTACTTTACAACTCAGCCACTTATACTCATATTGAGTCTTAAATGATAATTCGGGCTGAGGACTATTGTTTTACTAGTGCCCGAGGGGCTTGTGATGATATTCTGACTGAGTGTGGCCGAGGGCCGGATGTGAGGATACAGGGAGGGATGTGAGGCCTAGGGCCTGGATGTGAGGATTATATATGGATCGGACTGCACGCCGTAGTAGCATATTATATGGATCGGACTGCACGCCGCAGTAGTATCTTATATGGATCAGACTGCACGCCGCATTATGTATATATAGGATCAGACTGCACGCCGCAGTGATATATAGCGCTTGGGCTGTAGGAGCCCCTCCGGAGTCTGCACCCCCATAGTGAGCGCGGGTACCCATATGGATCGGGTTGTACGCCGCAGCGAGCTATAGATCGTGTTGTGCGCCGCAGCGATATGTGGATCGGGCTGCGCGCCACAGTGGTTATTATGTGATACTATTTCTGAGAGTGATATGAGAGAGAGAGCCCGAGGGGCCGAGAGTGTTGTGGAGAGTGAGCCCGAGGGGCTGGTTCAGTTTGAGATATTGCCCGAGGGGCGAGCTTTTCTGTGCTCATTTTGCATACTTCTTGCCTTTTTACCTGTTGTACCGTGGTATTTGTGCCCGAAGGGTTTATTTTCTATTCTAATCAGCATTAACTATTTTGAAACTGTTTTCGTAATTATTGAAAAGACCATTTTTGAAAGAGATTTGAACTGAGCCGAAACATTTCTAAAGATTTCACTGATTTCACTATTTTTCTCAGAAATCGTACCCGGATTCTGTATAGCATGTTGGTTGCTTTACGTGATTTCTAGATGCCCAGTTATTATTTACTTTTATTACTCACTGAGTTGGAGTACTCACTTTACTCCCAGCACCTCACGTGCAGATGCAGGTATTGTTCACCCGGTAGCGGGTTTTGAGCTGGTTGAAGGTATTGCTATTGTAGCTGATTAGAGTGACCGCCAGCATTCGCGGCATCGGACTTCATCTTTTGAAATCCACATGTTATTATATATATATTATTGGCCATGTAGTGGTGTCCAGTCTTCTTTAGATGCTTGTGACTTGTGACACCTCGGTCGGGTTGTGTTGGGTTGTAATTAATAGTTTTTAATGCCATTAAGTCGTACTTTCTATTCATTTATATTTAAAAAAAATGGTCTATTTGAGAGGATTTGGGTTAGTTGGCTGGCCTTGTCTTCACGAGAGGCGCCATCACGACCTGGTATGAAAATTGGGTCGTGACACTCTAATAGATGCTCGTGACTTATGACACCCCGGTGTTGGGTTGTATTCCGCTCTTTATAAAGAAATCTTTTGTATAGATTGTGGTTATTTATTCATGCTAAATTTTTTTATTAATATTAACTATTCTGAAAAGTCGAAATGGTTTGGTTGGCTGGCATTGTCTTCACGAGGCGCCATCACGACCAGATCGGGGTTTGGGGTCATGATAATAAATTTGCATAATAAAATTGCTTAAACAATTAATCTGGTTAATATCCAGGTTATTGTACAACCTGAACATTTTATAAAGGTTTATATAAAAATAGAGTCACTTACACAGGGGCAATTACATGGTGATCGGTATACCTAAGTGACTAGTTGGTTAACCATTTAATTAATTATTGGCTCAGGCAACTTTTTGGTTTATATTTAAACCAAGACCAAGCGACTGATAAGGTCTTAAATTAGTCAAGTTGAGTACACATGGAATATGTGTGATTAGAGTTTCTTTCAAGCTTTCTTCTGTGATTATAAATTTTAAAGCCAAAAAGATTTTTTTTTACAAGTAAAATATTTTTTTTACCTCTGTATGTTTTTAAATTGTACATATAAAAAATTATTAGTGGTAACAAGACAATAAATTTTTAGTATTTGGTATTAGCTTGCTGGTTATAAAACTTACCCATGGTGAATACAAATAAACTCATCTTTTATTTTATTCTTAATTGTTGTTCTTGTATAATATTAAAGTTTTCAAATAACTATTCGCATGGTTTTAAATATTTTTTTTTTATTTATGCCATATAACTTCCAAGTTTGTATTTGTGTTTTATGAAGTCAATAATGAATCTCCTAATCTGCGAAATAGTTAAAATTAAGAAGCATTATGATCTCAATAGGTAGAATCAGTAAAGCTTTGGTAGAACTTGCCCCAAATGTCTATTAAGGCGAAATTATAGACAACATTGAGTTCTAAATGAAATTAGGCTTTCTTTAATCACTTTTAGCCTCTCTGTTTCTACCCCTACACATACACACATATTTTTCTTTAGCACCCAAAATTATATCCATATTGAAAAAATGAAAAAAAAGGATAAACCAATTCTTCTTGATACACCATATTGGTTTAACCAAAGAAAGAAGATTTCTTCCAGTTATAATTGAGCAAAAATGCCTATTTAAGCAAGGGATGAAGGAATACTTTTTGAAGTAAAGTTTGTGTTCAGAGAAAGGTGGATTTGCGTGTATATATATATATATATATATATATATAAATGATGTGAATACATTTATGGAACAAATTCTTCGTGTAAGAAGTTCGAACTGATGGAGAATATTTCTGTTGAAAGGAACGTTGACTTAATTGGTGTTAATCATGGAACTGAAGACATCTCTAGAGTTTATCTTCTTCGTATTAAGTTGTGCTAGTTCCTTTGGTAAAATAATTGGCTCACATTATAAAGCTGGAAGGAACACAATCAGTATAAATATTTAATTTATCCTTACTCACACTAAGCCTAACTATAAAAGCCTGAAAAAGTCCTAAAAGGATTTTAAAAATTATTATTGATTTTTAAAAATATATTTGTCACGACCCTAGTTCACCAATTGTGAACACGTCATGACGGCACCCAGTCTTCACGACCAGGTAAGCCTAACACATTGCGGAAGTAACAGCATTTGCGAAATTTGTAATCAAAAGCAAAATAACATGAGTAAGGTATACAGTTGCCACCTGGCACATACACTTTAATACTTTAAATTCTGAAACCATCCCAAAGACCCGGAAACCCACGGGCAACACAAGTTAAGAGTAATACATAACACTGCTCTAATCATCCAGAAAGTCTATAACAAGGAAGAACAGAATAGCATCTAACTAACTAAAGGGTAGAGTGAGAGGGAGACTCTTCGGCCTGCGGACGCGGCAGATATACCTCAAGTCTCCGAAATGCTCCCTGCAGCTATTGATAATGCGCCCGCGTAGAGGTACCTGGATCTGCACATGAAAAACATGTGCAGAAGAGGCGTGAGTACACCACAGCGATACTCAGTAAGTGCCAAGCCTAACCTCGGTTGGGTAGTGACGAGGAAAGGTCAGGGCCCTACTGAGGCAAAACTAATATAGCAACAAAATATTAACAGTGTAGAAATCCGACGAAACTAATAAACGCAGCAGCGTAATAAGACAGCTCAATTAAATAATAATACTACAAAGACAGAACAGAAACGCAGAGTAAACACAGCTAAACTGCAACAAGAATGCCAACGAGGGTCTCCCAAGATACCGTCCTATGGCCCTTTCCTCAACTGTCCAATGGATCTCTCAGGATACCGTCCCGTCATCCAACTCTCATATCAATATCAAAGGATCTCCCGGGATACCGTCCCGTAGTCCAACCATCAGTGTGCAGGGGATCTCCCGGGATATCGTCCTGTAGNAAATAAAAGTGCAGGGGGATCTCCCGGGTATCGAACCCGTAGTCCCAAAGTAAACAAACAAGGGGGAGCTCCCGGAATCCCACATCCGTAGTCCCAATGTAAATGTGCAACCAAAGTCAGAGAAATATTCAGAAATTAAAGTACAACAATACAAGGCAACAAATAATTCTGGCCTAACATGCTCCACGTAATCATAGTTAAGGCAATTTAAACAATTAGGCAATTTGGATCAATTAGACATGCTCTTCTACACTAGCACAGGCTATAAAAGCAAGTAGGATAAAGCAAATATGAAAGAAAATCCAGTTCAAGTATTTAAGTAAAAATTTGGGTTTCAACAATTAGCTCAAGTACGCGCTCGTCACCTCAAGTACAAGAATTCCAAGTACCAATTATCACATCCTAAGGGACGAAGTCCCCCACACAAGGTTAGGCAAGCCACTTACCTCGAACCGGTGCCAAATCAACTAAGGAACGATGCCTTTGCCACGAGTATCCGACTCCAAATGGCCCAAATCTATTTACTACAATTACATATCGTAAATAATGTTGTAAACAACTGATTCCACTATTAAAACTAAAGCTAGGGCGCGAAAATAGGTATAATGACCAAAATACCCCTCCAGCCAACGTCTCGGAATTGAATAATTTTTACATTTTCAGAACCCACGTACTCTCACGAGTCTAACCATATAAAAATCTCACAAATCGGAGGTCAAATGCTCACTCAAAATCACATAATTAAGTCTAAGAAGTTTCACCCATTTTTCCCAATTTTTGACCTTGAATTTGAATTCTA
>MU765733.1:71690-91372 GCA_026770625.1 Nicotiana glauca | reverse complement strand
AACAAGCAAACAATTAACACAAAACTCACAGAAATTGCAAAAATAAAGAAAAAATCTTTTGTTTGAATTTTATGGAAATAACTCATATATAGGGCAAAAATAACGTGCTCACAGGGCTCGAAACGACCGGTCGGGTCGTTACATTGGATATTTAAAATATATAAAATATTTGGGCATTTGCAATCCCACTATTTTAGAAGGATATTATGATGCAAGTTGGATTACCAGTGTTAATGATAATAATTCCACTTCAAGATGGATTTTTGCTTTGGGAGGTGGTGCCACTAGTTGGGCATCCATGAAATAAACTTGTATTTCTCATTCTACTATGGAATCTGAATTCATAGCAATAGCATCTAATGGGAAAGAAGAAGATTGATTGAGGAACATGTTATTAGATATAAAATTGTGTCCATAACCTATGCCAGCCATTTCTGTATTTTGTGATAGTGAAACTACCATGTTTGTGGCTCACAATAAGATATATAATGGAAAATCAAGACACATAAGCCCCAGTCACGCTTATATAAGAGAATTAGTCACAAATGGGACGGTAACTATTGTGTATGTGAGATCGAATAAGAATTTGGCAGATCCACTTACCAAACTATTGACGGGAAATATACTGCAACAAACTTGTGAAGGAATAGGGCTAAAACTTCTTAACTAGATACAACTGACAGGAACCCAAATTTGAGTTAGTATACACTCTAACAAAATAAGTTCAACGAGGTAATAACAAGTTTCTTTGTATTACTTGAGCACTGATCTCCTTTTGTCACGACCAATTTCCATTATAGGTCGTAATGGCGTCCAACACCGTTGTTAGACAAAACAACCCTAATAAACTATCGAGTTCTCATTCTTTTAATTAAGCATTCTCGGAATTTACTTAACTTAAATTCAAAACAATCGATAATTAATGAATTTTAAGGCGACTAAATCGGGAAAGACTAAAAGGGATCGTAGCAATATGAATACAACCCAAAAATAATAGTCTACTAATGTGTGTGCCAGGAACTAGTGTCACAAGTACTTTGATGTGCGAAGTCTTTCCTAAATCAACTTTACCTTTTCCAAGGCTTATTTAACCAAGTCAGTACATACATATTTGCCTCACCAAGCTCAAATCACCCGATAGGAGAATGACATCTCCGACCATACAAAGCCTCAAATGGAGCCATCTCGATGCTTGACTGATAACTATTGTCACTCGGCCAAAGGCAAGAACTGATCTCACCAGCCTCCAAAGTCAATCACACATGCTCTAAGCATGTCCTCTAGAATCTGAACTGTCCACTCTGACTGTCCGTCGGTCTGCGGATGAAATGTTGTGTTGAGCTCTAAACAGGTACCGTCCCTAACTCACTCTGTACGACTCTCCGGAAATGGGAAGTGAACTGGGGGCCCCTATTTGATATGATAGAAACAGGAGCATCGTGCAACTGAACTATCTCCCAAAAGTTGATCTGAGCCAACCTCTCTGAAGTATAAGTGTTCACAACCGGAATAAAGTTTGCCAACTTGGTCAACCTATCGACAATGACCCAAACTGCATCAAACTTCTGCAAGGTGCGCGGCAACCCAACTACGAAGTCCATAGTAATGCGCTCCCATTTCCACTCAGGTATAGGCATCTACTGAAGTAGTCCACCTAGCCTCTAGTGCTCATACTTAAATTGTTGGCAGTTCAAACACCTAGCCACATACTCAACTATGTCTTTCTTCATCCGCCGCCACCAATAATGCTGCCTCAAGTCACGATACATCTTCGTATCACCTGGATGAATAGAATATCATGAACTGTGTGCCTCCTCTAGGATACTCACCCTCAAGCCATAGACATTAGGAACACAAAGGTGACCCTGGAGTCATAGAACACCATCCTCAACAATAGAAACCTGCTTGGCACTACCCTGTAGTACGTCTCTCTGAGAGCTTCCAAGTGCGGATCATCGAACTACTGAGCCTTGATCTATCCCAATAATGAAGATTGAGAAACAACACATGCAAGGACTCTACTGGGCTCTAAAATATCCAACCTCACAAGTCTGTTAGCCAAGGACTGAATGTCTAAAGCTAGTGGCCTCTCCTCCGCTGAAATGTATGCCAAGCTACCCATACTCTATGCCTTCCTGCTTAAGGCATCTGTGGCCACATTTGCTTTTCCCAAATGATAAAACATGGTGATGTCATAATCCTTTAGCAACTCAAGCCATCTACACTGCCTCGAATTGAGATCCCTCTGCTTGAACAAAGCTGTAAGCTGCGATGATCAGTATAAACCTCACATGAAACCCATACAAATAATGCCTTCATATCTTAAGAACATGAACAATCGCTACTAACTCTAGGTCGTGCACATGGTAATTCTTCTCATGAACCTTCAGCTGACGTGAAGCATATACCATAACTCGCCCCTACTGCATCAATACACACCCCAAGCCAGCGCATGAAGCATCAAAACATACCATATGCATCCGTGAACCGAAAGGCAACACTTGTACCGGTGCTATAGTTAAGGTTGTCTTGAGATTTTGAAAGCTTGCCTCACAATCATCGGACCAACTGAAAAGATCACCCTTCTGGGTCAATCTAGAGAAAGGTGATGCACTGGATGAAAAGCCCTGCACAAATCGGCAGTAATAACCTACTAACCCCATGAAACTCCTAATCTCAGTCATTGAAGTAGGACGTGGCCAACTCTGAACTGCCTCAAACTTCTTAGGATCCACTTATATACCCTATCCTGATACAACATGTCCCAAAAAATGCTACTCACTCAAGACAAAACTCACACTTAGAGAACTTAGTATATAGACGTTCTCGTAACGCCTGAAGTACTACTCTCAAATGCTACTCATGCTCCCCAGGCTACTCAAGTAAATCAAGATGTCATCAATGAAGACAATAGCAAAGTAATCAATATAAGGACTGAACACCCTGTTCATCAAGTGTATAAACACCACTGTGGCATTAGCCAAGCCGAAGGACATCATATGAAACTCATAATGGCCATATCTAGTACGGAAGGCAATCTTCAGAACATCTGAGTCCCGAATCTTCAGCTGATGATACCCTGATCTCAAGTCGATCATAAAGAAAACACTAGCACCCTACAACAGGTGAACAAATCATCAATGCACGGTGACAAGTACTTGTTCTTGATGATAACCTTGTTCAACTGGCGGTAATCAATGCACATCCGGATAGTCCCATCTTTCTTCTTTACAAACAACACTGGTGCACCCTAGGGTGACACACTCGATCTCACAAACCCCTTTGCTAACGACTCCTCAAGCTGCTCCTTCAATTCTTTTAACTCTTTCCGAGCCAAACATTAAGGTAGGGTAGATATAGGCTGGGTACCTAGAGCCAAATCGATGCAAAAATCAATATCACAATACGATGGCACACTTGGAAGGTCAGAAGGGAACACATCGGCGAACTCACGGACTATTAGAATTGGATCAATCACCAGAGACTCTGTTGTTGAGTCCCGAACATAAGCTAGATAAGCCAAACAACCTTTATCGCCCCATATGCCAAGCCTTCAAAAAAAAATAACCGGACTATATGTACTAACTGAGGAACCTTTCCACACCAACCTTAGCAACTCTGACATTGCTAAAGTAACGGTCTTGGCATGGCAATCTAGGACGGCGTGGTATGGATATAACCAATCCATCTTAGGATAACCTCAAAGTTGGTCATATTCAGCAATAGTAGGTCTGCTCTAGTCTCAAAACCATAGAATGTGACCACGTGACTGATAGATCTGATCCACAACCACGGGTTCACCCATAGGAGTGGACACATGAATACGAGTACCCAAAGACTCACGTGGAATATCCAGAAAATGAACAATCAGAGATGATACATATGAATAGGTAGAACCTGGATCAAATAGCATTGAAGCATCTCTACCGCAGAGGGAAATAATACATGTGACAGCAGCATCTGAGGCCAATACATCTGGTCTGGCAGGAAAAGCATAGAATCTGACTGGAGCACTGGCTGGTTGGCCTCCACCTGTTTGAGCAGGAGCTGACTGGCCTCCACTAGGACGACCTCTACCAGTTTTCCCTCCCCCCTCACCAATTTTGATGGCGTCCAAATCCATTACTAAAAAGTAAATAGACACGGTCGTAGGCAATATAATATACCCAACTATAAGTTGGGGACGAATCGCACATAAAACAATATGTAGGCGATTGGGATTGTAAGAGAATTATCACTTGTCATGCAATGCCAAACACTTAAAATTGGTTTTTGGAAAATATTTATATCTAAATGTAGAAATGTAAACTAACCTAGAAAGCAAGTAAAATGATAAATGGCTACAAGTATGGATGCATCGGGAATTATGCACAAGTAACGATCCAATGTATTTCATGATTTTACAAATATGAGCGAGTATATATTAATTAGTCATGGATAATAATTCTTAATTAGCTTCTTCCGAAGGCTAACAAGACTTCCAATTGAATTATTCCTAACCAACTAATAGGATAGCACACCCCGGATATGGCTACAAGTAGTTCAATCCTATCCCTAGGTAGAATCAATAAAATGCGGTTTAAAAGCTCAAGTTCTTGTTAATTAATCTTTCCCAATCCCAAATTATCTTTTCCAAAATTAATTATGAGTTAATGGTCGAGTCCTATTTTTAGCTCATCCCTTTGGAAACATTAAAGAACAAGAATAATTAAAGTAACAATAACTCACTTCATAAAAAGATAAAAATCATTCAATACATAAGCATAACAAGGTATTTAATCCACACTATAAATATGAATATTTTCATAAACGAGATTCAAGTATTGGAAATAAATATTACACACTTAAATATTCAATACAAATCAAGGAAATGAAGAAATAAACATAAATGAGTAAGAGATTCCTAACCCCAAGCTTGAAATCTTCAAAACCCAAGTGTGTGTGCAAACCCTAGCTTGAAGATTTGTTCTCTCTAGTTCTACGAACTGAAAATATGCCAAAGATTCATTACAAATGAGCTAGTTTGGGTATTAAATGGTTTGGGGCCAAAAAATGTAAAATTACAGAATTGCCCAGGTCTGACACTCGATTTTTGCATTTGCAAACATAAGTTCGCATTTGCGATGAATGTTTCGCATTTGCGAAGTTTGACTACTTCGGTTGAATTCGCATTTGTGAATTCTTCTTCGCATTTGCGAAGACTGCCTAAATCATCTTCCTTAGCAATTCCCATGTTTTCCTTGCAATACCCAAGAGTGTAATCTTTGCAATTCCCAGGTTTCTGTCGCAATTGCGACAACTGAGGGCATTGCCAAGATTTTCCTCTTTTTAGCTTCTTTTTGACTTGTTTCAGTTGGTTTTTTCAACATCAATTCTAAATCACATAGAATCTATAATATAGAAGTAAATGGCATCAAACACGTGATTTTATCACATAAATCATAGAAAAATATAGGCTTAAAGAGAAGATAATTTGGTAAAATACCAACTTATTTGTCACGACCCAATTCACAAACTCGGTCGTGATGGCACCTCTCGTGAAGACAAGGCCAGCCAGAACAATGCCAACACCTCTTTTAAAGCATTTAATTAACATTAATAGTTCTAACACATGCGTAATATAGAAAATAGTGCGGAAATAGCAATAATAACGAGGGAAACCATCCCGACACAGCCCAAACTGGGGTGTCACAAGTCATGAGCTACTACAGAATTTCTAAAAGTCTACAAAAACAGAATAATTAAAACAAAAGTCTGGCATAACAAAATAGCATAAAATAGGGGAGTCAAGGGGCTGCGGACGTCAATAGCTACCTCGATGCTCTGATCTCACTACTTGATCTAGGAAGGATGTCAGTGCTTAGGTACGGACTCTGCTAATCCTGAATCTGCACGCATGGTGCAGGGAGTAATGTGAGTACTCCGACCTAGTGAGTAATAATAATAAATAATAACCAAAGATAAGAAAACACATAATAGCATAGGGTTCTATATCAGGTAGTAGATTACTTAAAGTAGTAAAATCAGTGAAAGTCAAATAAAAAGGCAGATGAATTAGGTAAAATAGCATTTAAGTAGTAAATAGTAAAAACTGCCCCTCGGGCCCAGTATCAACCACTCAGCACAATAACGGCCCATCGGGCTCAATATCTCTCAGCCACTCACAGAATAATACCATATAGTAACCGCTAAGACGTGCAACTTGATCCACATCTCGCTGCATCATGCAGCCCGATCCATATCTCGCTGCAGCGTGCAGCCCGATTCATATGGGTACCCGACTCACTGTGGGGGAGTAGACTCCGGAGTGGCTCCTACAGCCCAAGTGCAATATTGTTGCGGGGCGCAGCCCGATCCAAATAAACATTTGTTGCGGCGTGCAGCCCGATCCATATAAGTATTTGTTGCGGCATGCAGCCCAATACATAATATATATATATATATATATATAACATCCTCACTATTGGGTTCTCAACCCCTCTCAGTCATTTTCGGACACAACAGTATAAGATAGGGGTCTCAGCCCACGTATTTCCCTCATTTAGGATTTATACTTACAAAACCAGTTCACATTGTTTAAACAAATTGAATAATGACTGAGGATGTGATTTTTCAATAATTAAAGTGAGGAAAATCAGTCATAATAACCCTAAGGTTTTTACAAGTCAGCACGAGGCCCCAAGCATGGCAACTAGCCCAAATCATGATGATAAACGAAACAGCTCAGTCAAATACGCGGTAAAATATCAGACGGTACGGACCAAGTCACAATCCACAGTAGTAAAAAACCCCACGCTCGTCATTGGGCACGTGATTCACCTTAACATAGCACTACGTTGTGCAAATCCGGGATTTCAAACCCTCAGGATTCATTTACTATCATTACTCACCTCAAGCCAGCCAAAATCCTAGCTCGCTATGCCCTTGCCTCACAAATCGACCTCCTCGTGCGTCGAATCTGATTAAAACCACAACGAATAAGTTACAATAGGGTAAGGGAAGATAACCTAATCGAAAAGACTCGAAAAATATTAAAATTCACGAATTTGAAAAACCCAAGCCCTAGGCTCACTTCTCATAAAATCTAAAAATTAACATCATCGGATTCCTCATCTTGCCACGAGTCTACACATACCAAAAACTCCCAAATCCGAGCCCAAATGACCCTTCAAATCCCACTTTGAAATACCAAATTCCAAGACCTAGCTTTACCCTTTTTTGATGAATTTCCACAAATTTCTATGTTAATTCTACCAATAAATGATGTATTCATGTCAAAGGACTCACCTGCAATAACACCTAGTCGAAATTCCTTTCAATTTTCGTATGAAAGCTCTCAAGGTCGATCAAAAATGGTGGAAACGAACTTAAGCTCGCGGAACAAAATGAGCTTTAAAACCCTTCTCTGAACAGTCATTTTCGCATTTGCGGTTACCTTACCGCATATGCGACTACCACTTTTGAGGTTTTCCATCCACTTCTGCGGAACTCACTAACACGCCCAGGACCGCTTGTGCGGTCCAATCCCACTTCTGTGGTGACCGCATCTGCGCACAACCTATCGCTTCTACGGAACACCCTTCACCAACACGGACCACTTCTACGGTCAGCAACAGCATTTGCGGAGACCGCTCTTGCGGAACCCCTATGCTTCTGCGGGATTCCTCTACTTAGCCCACACTCGTACCTGCGACCAAACCCTCGCATCTGCGGAACCGCTTCTGTGGCCCCCTTTGCGCAGATGCGGAAATACCAGATATTAGCAAACCATTAATTTCACAACTCCAAAATCCATCCTGATGGCTATCCAAAATCACCCCGAGGCCCCCGGGACCTCACTTAAAAGTGTCAACCCATCTTTAAATATCATTCAAACTTGCTCCAATCATCAAAACACCACAAATAACACCGAAACCATCAAATTATATGGGATTCAAGCCTAAGTTATTCTAAAACTTCCGAATTGCGCATTTGATCAAAAACCCAACCAAAACTCCTCCAAATGACCTAAAATTTTGCACACATATCCAAAATCACCTAACGAAGCTACAACAACTCTCAGAATTCCATTTCGATCCTCGGATCAGAATCTCACCTATCAACCAGAATTTGTCAAAATACTAACTCTCCCAATTCAAGTCTAATCCTACACCGAACCTCCACAATCAATTCTAATCACACTCCTAATTCACAAATCATCCCCCGAGGCTAACCGAATCACCGAAAATCACATCCGAGCCCTCTAACTCAATAGTCAACATCCGATTGACTTTTCCTAAATAAGTCTTCCTTAAAGAGACTAAGTGTCTCATTTCCACCTAACACAAATCCAATTCAACTCATTCAAGCAAGACTCGTATAATGAAATATAAGGAAGCAAAAAATGGGGGAAACGGGGCGGTAACTCACATGACGATGGGCCGGGTCGTCACATCCTCCCCAAGTAAAACAAACGCTCGTCCTCGAGCGGGTCGAGAAACATACCTGGAGCCTGAAACAGGTGAGGATATCTGCTCCGCTTCTCCCGCTCAGTTTCCTAAGTAGCCTACTCTACGGGCCGACCTCTCCACTGTACTTTCGTCAAAGCTATATCCTTTGATCTCAACTTTCGAACCTGGCGACCCAAAATAGTCACTAGCTCCAAATCATAGGTCAAATCATCATCCAACTGAACAGTGCTGAAATCTAATACATAAGACGGGTCCCCAACATACTTTCCGAGCATAGAAACATCAAATACCTGATACACACCTGACAAGCTAGGTGGAAAGGAAAGCTCATAATCCACCTCCCCAATACTCTTAAGTACCTCAAAAGGTCCTATAAACCGTGGACTCAGCCTCCCTTTCTTCCCAAACCGCATAACACCCTTCATGGGCGAAACCTTCAGCAAGACCTTCTCACCAACCATATAAGACACATCCCGAACCTTCCGATCTGCATAACTCTTCTGACGCGACTGTGCTATACGGAGCCTCTCCTGAATCAACTTCACATTCTCTAAGGCATCCTAAACCAACTCTATCCCCAATAGTCTAGCCTCTCCGGGCTCGAACCATCCAACCAGAGAATCTCTAAAATCAATAACACAGGCACGTAACATGTCCTCCAATATCTGAATAGTACACTCGAACTGCCCGTCCTTCTGAGGATGAAATGTTGTGCTCAACTCTACATGCGTACCCAACTCTCGCAGAAATGTCCTCCAGAACTGAGAAGTAAACTGAGTACCTCTATCTGAGATAATAGACACTGGAACAACATGCAATAGAACAATCTCCCGGATAAAGATCCCTGCCAGCCACTCCAAATAATAGGTAGTACATACTGGAATGAAGTGCACAGACTTGGTCAGCCGGTCCACAATCACCTAATTCGAATGATCACTCACAAAATCCATAGTAATCCTCTCCCACTTCCACTTGGGAATAATCATCCGCTGAAGTACACCACCCGACCTCTGATGCTCATATTTTACCTGCTGACAGTTGAGACACCGAGCCAGAAACCCTATAATATCTTTCTTCATCCTCCTCCACCAATAGTGTTGCCTCAAATCCTGATACATCTTCGCAGCACCCGGAAGAATAGAATACCGCGAGTTGTGGGCCTCCTCTAATATCAACTCCCGAAGCCCATCCACATTGGGCAAACAAATCCGGCCCTGCATCCTCAACACACCATCATCACCAATGGTCACGTCTCTGGCATCATCATGTTGAACCTTGTCCTTAAAGACAAGCAAATGTGGATCATCATACTGGCTCTCTCTGATGCGATCATATAAGGAAGACCGAGAAACCACATAAGCCAACACCCGACTAGGCTCCGAAATATCTAGTCTCGCCAACCGATTGGCCAAAGCCTCAACATCAACTGCAAAGGGCCTCTCCCCAACTGGAATATATGCCAAACTCCCCACACTAACCGCCTTTCGGTTAAAAGCATTGTCCACTACATTGGCCTACCCCGAGTGATACAGAATGGTAATGTCATAATCCTTAAGTAACTCTAGCCACCTCCGCTGCCTCAAATTAAGGTCCTTTTGCTTGAACAAATGTTGAAGACTACGATGATCGGTGAATACCTCACAAGATACACCATACAATTAGTGCCTCCAAATCTTCAAAGCATGAACTATAGCAGCCAACTCCAAATCATGTACATGGTAGTTCTTCTCGTGGGGCTTCAACTGACGAGAAGAATAAGCAATAACCCTACCCTCCTGCATCAATACACATCCGATCCCAACTCTCGAAGCATCATAATATACAGTATAAGAACCTGAAGCTGAGGGCAAAACCATTACTGAAGTCGTGGTTAAAGCTGTCTTGAGCTTCTGAAAGCTCTCCTCGCACACGTCCGACCATACAAATGGAGCACCCTTCTAAGTCAACTTGGTCAAGGATGATGCAATAGAGGAAAATCCCCGAACAAACTGGCGATAATAACTTGCCAACCCAAGGAAACTATGAATATCTGTGGCTGGGGTCGGTTTAGGCCAACTCTGTACCACCTCTATCTTCTTTGGGTTGACCTGAATACCCTCACTGGACACTACGTGCCCCAAGAAAGCTATTGAGCTAAGCCAAAACTCGCACTTGGAGAACTTTGCATAAAGCTTCTCCTCCCTCAATCTCTGCAATACAACTCGCAAATGTTGTGCGTGCTCCTCCTGGCTACGCGAGTACACCATAATATCATCAATAAAAATAATGATGAATGAATCCAGATACGGCCGAAATAAACTGTTCATCAAATGCATGAACATTGTTGGGGCATTAGTCAGCCCGAAAGACATGACAAGAAACTCATAGTGCCCATATTTAGTACTAAAAGAAGTCTTCATAATATCTGAATCCTTGATCTTCAACTGGTGATAGCCCGAACGGAGATCAATCTTGGAGAACACCCTCGCTCCCTGAAGCTGGTCAAATAAATCATCAATACGAGGCAGAGGATATTTGTTCTTCGCTGTTACTTTGTTCAATTGCCTGTAGTCAATGCACATTCTCATGATGCCATCCTTCTTCTTTACAAATAGAACCGGTGCACCCCACGGTGACACACTAGGCTGAATGAACCCATTATCTTTGAGTTCCTGAAGTTGATCCTTCAATTCTTTCAACTTTTTTGGTGCCATACGATACGGCGGAACGGAAATGGGTTGAGTGCCTGGCACCTGGTCAATACCAAAATCAATATCCCTGTCCGGGGGCATGCCCGACAGGTGTACAGAAAAAATATCGGGAAACTCCCTCACAACTAGGACATAATCAATACTAGGAGTCTCACCTCCAACATCTCTCACAAACATCAAGTACGAAAGACAACCCTTCCCAATCATACACTGGGCCTTTAGGAATGAAATCACCTTGGTAGGGACATAGTCAGTCACACCACGACACTCGATCCTCGGAACACCCGGTATAGCTAGAGTGACCGTCTTAGCATGACAATTTAGAATAGCATGACACGGAGATAACCAATCCATGCCCAAAATAAAATCAAAATCCACCATGCTCAATAGCAATAGATCAACTCGGGTCTCTAGACCCCCAATAGTCACCAAACATGACTGATACACATGGTCTACAACAATAGTATCGCCCACCGGGGTAGATAATGAACAGGTAAAGCAAGACACCCTCGGGTTGTACCCAAATGATGAGCAAAATATGAGGACACATAAGAATAGGTGGAACCGGGATCAAATAAGACTGAGGCATCCCTATGGCAGACTGAAATAATACCTGTAATGATGGCATCTGAAGCAATGGCATTTGTCCTACTTTGAAGAGCATAAAAGCGAGCCTGAACATCGCCCGAGCGACTACCAACCCTAGGGCAACCCCTGGTTGCCTGACCCTCACCCCAAGCTGACGGGGCAGGTACTGAAGAAACTGGACCAGAAGATGAGGGTTGACCCCTCTGCTGAGATGAGCTAGCAGCACGATAAGGACAATCCCTCCGCATATGCCCAAACTCTCCACAGTAATAGCAATGCCCAAGTGCTGGGGACTGGGACTGAAGGGAACACCCTTGCGCCCGAGTGACTAGCTAATGCACTCGGCCTGGAAGAACCTTGAGGAGACAGAGCACGAGATGAACTCTGTGCTGGAAGAGCGCTGAGAGATGGCTGACTCTACTGAGAACCCTAATAACCACGACCTAAAGATGCCCGCGATACTCGGGACGGGCTGACTGAGCGAGCCTGAAAGAATGACCCCGACCCTACTGGAACTGGTCCCTCGAAGGAGCACCACTGTAACTACCAGAACCTCAAGGCCTATTGGCCTCCCTCTCATCTCGATCCTGACGGCGAACCGCCTCAATCTTTCAGGCTATATCAACCACCTCCTCGAATGTCGTACCCAGCACTCGCTCCCTAGTCATAAGAACACAAAGAGGGTAGTAGAGACCATCAACAAACCTCCGGATATGCTCACGATCTGTCGGAACCAGCCAAACTGCATGACGAGCCAACTCTGAAAATCTCATCTCATACTAGTACATTGTCATATCTCTCTGTCGTGGCCACTCAAATTGTTTGTGCAGCTCCTCTCTGCGAGACTACGGTACATATGTCTCCAAGAAGAGAGTTGAGAACTCCTACCAAGTCAAAGGTGCTACACCAGCCGGCCTACGCCTCTCATACGCCTCCCACCAAGTGAAAGGTAGCCCCATTAAACTGAAAAGTAGTAAAAGCCACACTGCTGGACTCAAGAATCCTTGTTGTATGGAGCATACGCTGACACATGTCAAGAAAACCTGGGGCATACTCGCCCTCTGATCCACTAAATGTTTGAGGATGGAGTCTACCAAACCTCTCGAGGCGACGCTGCTTGTCCTCGAACATAGTTAGAACCCTAAACTCCTGTACTAAAGCAACTTGCTGAGGTGGAGGTGCCTCTAGACTCTGTAATCCCTGTACTACCTGCTCAGGTTTGCAAGCATTCGGGGTTTGATTGCCTCGCCCGGCCTATGAAGTAGTTGTTGCTACGGTGGTGGCTGCAACCACCTGAGTCAGGCCCGTGCAAACTGTCAATATCTGGGCCAATGTCTCCTAAAGACCCAGAATCACAATGGGCACAACTGGTGCCTGAACTGGTGTTGCTGGAGCCTGGTCCTGAGCTGGGGCAACTGGAGGATCCCCAGGTGCTGCCCCTGCTGCTCTACCTCTGCCACGATCACGACCGCATCCACGACCTCTGGTGGCCTTAGTGGGTGGTACTGGTGGTCGTCCGTCACGTCCGGTAGCTCGTTTCCTTACCATCTGTGAGAGAATAAAACAAAGAGAAGTTTAGTACTCAGATCAACAAGTTCGCACGACAGAATTTCAAGAATGTGAAGTTTTCCTAAAAGGTTCTACAGCTTCCCGAGGATAAGTACAGATGTCTCCATATCGATCCGCGAGACTCTACTAAACCAGCTCATGACTCGCGAGACCTAGTAACCTAGGCTCTGATACCAACTTGTCACGACCCAATTCCCAAACTCGATCATGATGGGGCCTCTCGTGAAGACAAGGCTAGTCAGACAACATCAAAACCTCTTTTAAAGCATTTAATTAACATTAATAGTTCTACCACATGCATAATATAGCAAAGAGTGCGGAAATAGCAATAATAACAGGGGAAACCATCCCGACACAGTCCAAATCGGGGTGTCACAAGTCATGAGCTACTACAGAATTTCTAAAAGTCTACAAAAATAGAATATCTAATATAGAAGTCTGGCATAACTGAAATGGCATAAAATAGGGAGTCAAGGGGCTACGGATTCAAAAGCTACCTCGATGCTCCGATCTCGCTGCCTGATCTTGGAAGGATATTAGTGCTCAGGTGCGGACTCTGGTAATCCTGAATCTGCACGCATGGTGCAGGGAGTGATGTGAGTACTCCGACCTAGTGAGTAACAATAATAAATAATAACCGAATATAAGAAAATACATAACAGCACAAGGTAGTTCTATATCAAGCACTAGATTACTTAAAGTAGTAAAATCAGTGAATGTCAAATGAAATCTCAGTTTTAAAGGCAGGTGAATCAGGTAAAATAACATTTAAGTAGTAAATGGTAAAACCTGCCCCTCGAGCCCAGTATCAACCGCTCAGCACAATAACGGCCCCTCGGGCTCAATCTCTCCCAGTCACTCTCAGAATAACATCATATAGTAACCGTTGCAGCGTGCAGCCCGATCCACATCTCACTGCGGCGTGCAGCCCGATCCATATCTCGCTGCGGCGTACAGCCCGATCCATATCTCGCTACGGCGTACATCCCGATCCATATCTCGCTACGCAGTGCAGCCCGATCCATATGGGTACCCACGCTCACTATGGGGGTGGCTTCGGAGGGGCTCCTACAGCCCAAGCGCAATATTGTTGTGGTGCGCAGCCCGATCCACATAAATATTTGTTGCGACGTGCAGCCCGATCGATATAAGTATTTGCTGTGGCGTGCAGCCCGATCCATAATATATATATATATATATATATATATATATATATATATATATATATATATATATATATATATATATATATATATATATATATATATATATATATAAAACATTCTCACTATTGGGTTCTCAACCCCTCTTGGTTATTTTTGGACACAATAGTATAAGATAGGGGTCTCAACCCACATATTTCCCTCATTTAGGATTTACACTTATAAAACTGGTTAGAAACATGACTGAGGATGTGATTTTTCAATAAGTAAAGTGAGGAAAATCAGTCATAATACCCCTAAGGGTTCTACAAATCGGCACGAGTCCCCAAACATGGCAACTAGACCAAATCATGATGATAAACAAAACAGCTTAGTCAAATACGCGGTAAAATATCAGACGGGATGGACCAAGTCACATTCCCCATTAGGAAACAACCATGTGCTCGTCATTGATCTCGCGTTTCACCTCAATATAACACTATATTGTGCAAACCCGGAGTTTCAAACCCTCAGGATATCATTTACTATCATTACTCACCTCAAGCCGGCCAAAATCCTAGCTTGCTATGCCCTTGCCTCGTAAATCGACCTCCTCACGCGTCGAATATGGTCAAAACCACAATGAATATATTACAATAGGCTAAAGGAACATAACCCAATCGAAAAGTCTCGAAAAATATCGAAATTCACGAAATTTGCAAAACCAAAGCCCCAGGCCCACTTCTCAAAAAGCAGAAAATTTACATCATCGGATTCCTCATCTCGCCAAGAGTCTATACATACCAAAAACTCCCAAATCCGAGCCCAAATGACCTTTCAAATCCCACTTTGAAATATCAAATTTTCAAGCCCTAGCTTTACCCCCTTTTGATGAATTTCCACAAATATCTATGTTAATTCTACCATTAAATCATGTATTTAGGTCAAAGAACTCACCTCCAATCACACCTAGTCGAAATCCCCTTCATTTTTTGTCCAAAAGCTCTCAAGGTCGATCAAAAAATGGTGGAAATGAACTTAAGCTCGCGGAACAAAATGAGCTTTAAAACCCTTCTCTGAACAGTCATTTTCGCATCTGCGGTTACCTTACCGCATATGCGACTACCACTTTTGCGATTTTTTACATCCGTTTTTGCGGAACTCACTAATACGCCCAGGACCGCTTCTGCAGTCCAATCCCGCTTCTGCGGTGACCGCAACTGCGCACGACCTATCACTTCTACAAAAAACCCTTCACCAACACGGACCGCTTCTGTGGTCAGCAAACGCATTTGCGGAGACCGCTCCAGCGGAACCCCTCCGCTTCTGCGGAATTCCTCCAAATATCCCATATTCGCACCTGTGACTAAACCCTCGCATTTGTGGAACCGTTTCTTCGGCCCCCTCTCCGCAGATGCGAAAATACCAGATATCAGCAAACCATCAATTTCACAACTCCAAAATCGATCTCGATGTCAACCAAAAGTGCCATCATTCAAACTTTCTCCAATCATCAAAACACCACAAATAACACCAAAACCCTCAAATTACATGGGATTCAAGCCTAAGTTCTTCTAAAACTTCCGAATTACGCATTTATTCAAAAACCCGACCAGAACTCCTCTGAATGACCTAAAATTTTGCACACACATCCAAAATCACCTCAACAACTCTCGGAATTCAATTCCGACCCTCGGATCAGAATCTCACCTATCAACTGGAATTCGCCAAAATACTAACTCCGCCAATTTAAGCCTAATCCTACACCGAACCCCCAAAATCAATTTTGATCACACTCCTAAGTCACAAATCATCATCCGAAGCTAACCGAATCACCAGAAATCTCATCCCAGCCCTCTATCTCAATAGTCAACATCTGGTTGACTTTTCCAATACAAGCCTTCCTTAAAGAGACTAAGTGTCTCATTTCCACCTAAAACTAATCCAATTCAACTCATTCACCCAAGACTCCCATAATTAAACATAAAGAAGCAGAAAATGGGGGAAACAGGGTGGAAACTCACGTAACGACGAGCAGGGTCGTCACATTATCAAACCCAAAACTTAAACTATTGCTTGTCCTCAGCAATGAAAGCGATAAAATCTCCTCTCGAGTATTTAGCTCAACATTGCATTCTTATTGTGAGCACGTGATTTTTGCCTCACACGAATTACTCCCTAAGAAATCAAAATAAAATAATTTTTCTCTTGTGTGCAATTTTGTGAATTTTCATTATATTTTCAGTTATTGATTGCATTTGTGTGTGCATGTTTATTTGTTAAAGTGATAAAAAATACAAAAACATGTTGCAATTGCATTTATGATTTAATTTTACAATTCTTGAGTTAAGTAGTAAATTACTTGTTTTACAAAAATGAAAAATCACAAAAATAATGTATTTTGCATTTTAAGTCTTTAATGTCAAAATTGTGTGATTTCTTTTTATTTAGTATTTAATTACTTGTGATTGGTATTATTTAAAAATGATTAATATTTTTAAGTTATTTTGGGTTCATAATTTAATTAAGGATTATTAGTATTAATTTTGGAAAGTAATTTGAAATAAATAGGAAAAGGAAAGAATAAAAGACCAAATCGGAATTGGGCCAATTTTAAATTAATTCTCCAGCCCAAACATTCAAAACCCGGTTAAAACCAGCCCAAACTCGCCCTTATACCCGGTCCAAAACTTCAGTCCAGGAGATGTTCGAAACGACGTAGTATGATGAGAATACTATGTCGTTTCAACGTCAATTAATCTCAGTCATTCATCCATTCCCCATCCAAGGGTCCACAACCTCACCCTTAACCTGTACCCGTTCCCCGATTTGATAAAACGAGGACCGACCTAGTCTTTGAGGTGCTTAAACGACACCGTTCAGATTAAGTGGTTGATCCAGGCCGTTGATCCCAGTTGATCTAACGAACTGAATTCCATCTATAAATCCATACAAAAGAGAATAACGCAACCCACCCCTCCTCCGCCGTGAACCGCCGGCCGGAAATCGCCTCCACCGGTGGCGAACGTCCGATGACATCCATTTTTATACCCAAAGTTCACCTTGACCTCCCCATCTCCAATCCACCACAATTTTTCCTCGAATCCCAACCTAGCTTCTCGAATATTGAAAACCCTAACAGCCTTTCCGCCGTGCCCGGCGGCACCATCTCCTATGGCCACCAAAATTAGACCCCTGAACTACTATCACATCCTTATCCCAAATACCAATTCTATTTCCTTCAAACACCCCTAGAATGGTTCGAATATCAATTCTTAGCTATGAACCCTAGTAGCCGCCACCATTCACCACCACCTTCTGGTGGCAGCGCCGCCTCAGACCAGCCTCAAACTAACACCATACAATCACCATGACTTCCTCGTTCCAAAACCGACATTAGTTTCCCTCGAATATAGTCAGAACCTCTCGAATTTTAAGTTTAATGTTCGAGCCATAGAACCCTGAGTTTTGACCAAAAACATGAAATGTTTGTTTTGGATTAATCAAGCCTGTTTCAGCACAAAATAATAACAATCATTTATTCTCCACCAAGAACAAATGTTTGGTATTATCTTGGCCAGATTCAGAATGTCAAATTCCGAGATTGAACCTGGCAGGTGAGTTCTTTCCCGTTCCTTTTGTCTATTTAATTAAATTTTATTCTGATTGTTCATTTACCCCCTTCTATTTTTATTTTTTAGGGTTGGATTTAATTGAAATTCGATCATTTATGTTCTGTTGTTTTATTTGGATTTGTAAATAGGTTTCTTGTTTCCTTATCTGTGTTTTCCATCTGTTTAAATTTTCAGAGTCACAATTTAGTCAATAATTGGAATTAAGTTGATAACTCAGGCAATGTCTTGTAAACAAACAGTTGGATTAGTGTAAGATAATCTTTAAAAAAACTGTTCAATTTGTCGCCTAACCTGAGAAGCTTCTAAATGGACAGTAGGAGGGCATTAATTGAGTGGGTAAGTGAGTGGGTAATTTAATGGATAGTTAATGGATGAATTTAAAAATTAAAAGGATAATCTGATAGTGGATATAGCACTAATTGTATGCCTATTAAAAGGTTGGAAATCAGAATAAAAAAGGGGACACATTTTGGAAGATTGAAAAAAGACACTGAAAATAGAGATGACATTGGAAATACTCTGAAAAATTGAGAGTATTGAGAGGGAATATACAGACATTGAGTGAGAGAAAATACACTGATTCACACACTGAAATTGGAGGGCTAAAAATCAGAAAATACAAACATTTCCATTAAACTACCAGTGAATTATAGATTATTGTAACTTCCGGAAGTAGTGCTCCTTCATTAACAGGATTTAAAAAGAGTTGATGTTGGTTTTATGAAAAGTTTTAAGCTTAGATGTGTTAAGACCTGTCACGACGTCAAATCCCGGTTGTGATGGCGCCCAACACAACTGCTAGGCAAGCCCGACCATTCTCTCTCAACCCGAGCGTAAAGCTCAAAACCAATTTATTTAATATTTTTTTAAAAAAAACAGTGCAGCTATAAGTTTAGCTAATAAAATAGACAAACCAAATATCCCATTAACACTGGGAAACACCTCCCAAAGACCTGGGGGTCACGAGTCAAGAGCCTCTAACAGTACAGTAAAAGAAGACTGTAATAATACATAGTCTGGAATGTGCGGAAAATCAAATAATAAGATAAGGGAGAAGTCAGGTCCTGCGGACGTCAGGCAGCTACCTCGACAACTCTGAATGAACTCTGGAGTCAGCAATAGCTCAGCTAGCTCCTGAAGTACCTGGATCTGCACACATGGTGCAGGTAGTATGGGGTGAGTCTACCAACTCAGCGAGTAATAAGCATGTATAAAAACCCGAAGATTGGAAATACACAATAAAACACAGACTAAAGCTAAGAGCTATACAGTTTAAACATCAGAGATATGCATATAAAGCAACAATAATCAATGCATGCGATGCAATACAATGCATGACCACTGCGGTACGTGTAGTCCGATCCATTTGGGTACCCGCGCTCACTGTGGGGGTTCATACTCCGGAGGGGCTCCTACAGGCCAAGCGCAATATCATAGTAACATACGCTGTGGCGCATAGCCCGATCCACTATCAATCCAACTACATGCATACAAGCCTCACAGGCACATATATCTTACCATTTTTAGTTCAGTTTATTAGAAGAAAACATAGAATTAGGTGTCAAACCTCAATATTTACCAAATCATGTTAAACAGAGTTCTAGTGCA
>MU765733.1:11029-65658 GCA_026770625.1 Nicotiana glauca | reverse complement strand
GAGGTTGTTTACTCAAAATTCCAATCCTAGTTCGTTTTTTCCAACTTAAGGCTTCAAAATGAGAATTTCCATTTAGATTTGACTCCAAACTTCCTGAATTTTAGCTCTGACCACACACACAAGTCAATATACCTGAGATGAAGCTTCTCATGACCTCAAACTGCTGAATGACATGTTGGAACTCAAAATGACCGGTTTGGTCGTTACAAGACCACTGTTCTATTGAAATTTGTAATTGATCTTGTGGTTTCAATATATTGATTCTGGGCTGACCTTGCTGCAACAGTTACTGATCTCTTATTCCTTTGCTC
The DNA here is from genome assembly GCA_026770625.1 of Nicotiana glauca. Taxonomy (NCBI): domain Eukaryota; kingdom Viridiplantae; phylum Streptophyta; class Magnoliopsida; order Solanales; family Solanaceae; genus Nicotiana; species Nicotiana glauca. Next base: position 65,347 of record MU765733.1, on the reverse strand, counting down.
CCTTCTTGATTTTCACTTATTCTTTTGAAAACTGTCATGGAATTGAAGCCATCTATGTAAAATTTGGAAGTTTGAGTTAAAGTTTTTTAATCGAAATCTCAGTTCTTGTTGTAATTATTACAAAATTTGCTATATTGTGTGATTGAATTCTCTATTTCTGTTATAGATTAGTCTATTGCATGGGTTGATCTACTGGTTCATGGTAATAACTTAACGTGTTATTGGTTATTTAGATTAGATGTTTAACTTTAGGGTGTGGGCATTATAATAATGTGTAAATAGATTGTAGGAATGAACTGATGGATATAGTGTAAAGAAGGGCTGTTTGAATGTGTTAGTATTTACTTTGCATTTTGGAAAATTCTGCAGCCCTTTACCTAGTTGGTTTTACAATTAAATAGTTTATGTTAGATTAAATTCCTTCTGTTTGTTATGTGAGAGAACTTAGAGAAATGCAGGCATGAACCTTGTTGTTTGTTACCAGTACATTCCTTGTCAAAACATGTATATTGAGTTAATAGTTTGTTGAATTTTTTTTTTTTGGTTTTGATGGGACTCGATAATGAGTCCTAATTCCAGTGTGAGGCTCTGGTAGGACTTTGCTTCATGGAGCTTTAGTTTTCTGGACTATTTAAAAGGGAATATGGTATGTTGAGCGCATGGGGTTTGTCTGTTGAGCTAAAATAGCTGGTGTCTCTACTGCTGGACATTCTACATAGTAGATTCAATGCAAATATTTGCTAAAAATAAGAATTAGATTTCTTTTACATTTTAAGCTGGATTAAACTTCTCACGTAGCTCCATGTTCCCTANTGAAAGAAATGAACCAAATTCGTGTATAAAAGAATCTGCCGTGCTTCGTCGAGTTGTACCTTGCACTTGTGCTATATAAGTTGTACATCACATTGCTCCAGCAGTCATATACCGTCGATCATAACTTCCACTACAGACGTCAAAATTGTGATTTATTTAGCTTTATGAAAACTAGACACGAAGGGCTACAACTTTTGTGTTTCGCACTTTTTCAGATTCCTTGTAGATTACAATATATGAGCTTCCAAAGTAGCCTCCCCGAAAGCAAATTCTGGAAAACGAGCTCCACCAGTCATTTTCAATAGACCATAACTTTCACTACGGTTGTCCAAATTACGATTTTTTTAGCTTTCTGAAAACTAGACATGAAGTTCTACAACTTTCATGTTTTGAACTTTTCCTGATTACTTATAGATAAAAAGGTATAGCCCTCCAAATTAGGTTACACGCTTCAGCCCAGTTTTCTGCAGAANTGTTGATGTGAATGTTCATGGTTGAAATGTATTCTAGTTGTCTTAGAGAAGATTATATTACTTTAACTATTTATGTATCTACTTAGCACAATTAAATTTAGGTATCAGATAATTCTGTTTTAATTAACCACAATTTAGGATTTTCCTTTCGTAGCTAATAATATATCCAATTACTCTCTTCTCTATCGGTTGAAGTCTGAAAATTTGCTGGAGCTCATTAATGTGTCATTAATTCATTTTGTGTTGTGCTGAATCTGGAGTATGGCTTTGTCCATTTCAAGGAGGAGTTTGAGGTCTTTTGATTCTTTAAATTCACTTGGTCACTTGAGTTCTCCATTTTCTCCTATTAAAAGTAAGGGTCACCAACTAGATCGTTATCTCGCGGTTTGTGCTGAAAAAAAATGAATGAGTAGAACTGTAAAAGTAATAACAGTAAAACGTGGGATTAGGATTTTTTTTAGTCTAACATAGTTAATGTCATTTTTTACCAAGAGTATTAACCTAGTATCTGTAGTTGGTGCTAATACAAATATGTAGTCTTCACGTGAATTCAAAGTTTAGTAAGAAGATTTGTAAATAAAGAAATTGAGCAAATATTCCATATCTTAAAACGATTTCTTTTCCATTTGAATTTTAATATCGAAACCTTTGCCATTCTTTATTTTGCTGGAATTGTCATGATTATTGATGTGAATTGAGTAATGCAGCTAAAGGCAATGGACATTAAATCTCTTTTAGTAATATTACTTCATAATGTATGGTCCTCTCTTAATTAATATGTTAAGATCCTTAGAACTCGGGACGTGCCATTTAACAAATTTTCATGGCCACCCGCAAAGTTATCAACACGTAGTTGCTCTAGGTGCGTATTTTATCTATTTTCCTAAACTCGGGTGCACATTTATGTGGCCCAAATCCAAATCTCAATGATGTTAAAATATATCAAAAAATACGGGTGCATTTATGTGGCGTGGTTCGACACGTGTTTTAATAACGTTGCAATTCCTCTCTAAAATTAAATTAAAGCAGTTTAAAAACTAAAATTTGCAAATAGGTTCATAATTATTTAAAATCAGATAATTAAGACGAATATAACAGTTGAGCGACCGTGCTAGAACCACGAAACCTGGGAATGCCTAACACCTTCTCCCGGGTTAACAGAATTCCTTACCCGGATTTCTGGTTCGCACACTGTTAAACAGAGTCAATCCTTTCCTCGATGCGGGATTTCAAACCGGTAACTTGGGACACCATAAATCTCCTAAGTGTCAACTCTGAATCTCTTAATAAATGAATCCCATTTCGATTGTCCTTTAATCGGAAAAAACTCCCTTTATTATAGGCCCTTCCAGGGGCAGTGAAAAAGGAGGTGTGACATTTATCATGCTAAGCCAAAAAAGTCTACTATAAGCACAAACACATGAATTCTATTGGTACCAACAATTAAACCAATGTATATGAATTGTCGAACACTTTTCATGAACTTCATTACATTTCAAATGCCCAAGCACTATGCAAATCAAAGTAGCAAATCAAGTCATGACACTAAAGCTTCAAAATTTGCCTCTCTATCACAATTATCTTTCTTTGGTCATTTCTTCCAATTGAAAATTGGATTAAATTCACAACTCAAATTTCATGTGCCCTTACATTTAAGAGAGGATCCCACACTCATATATCATAATTCAAAACAAAAAATGGGATATCAAATGGAACGAATTAACTCTCTCTCAAAAAGATGTTCAAATGCATACAAGTAGTATCATAGGCTTGCCCTTCATGTATTCCTCCACTAATATAGACAACTTGGTTCAAAATCAATTAGGACTTAAAGGGTTTTAGTTTAAGCTTTTGGTTAAGGTAGGGCACAATTTTGGTTAGAGTGACTCAAAACCTCCCCAAGCACTACAAAATTTACAATCAAAATCCACTTCCTTCAAAAACATTCTCCATACTTTCTTCACTTTTCATTCCACACATATCTTCCCTTTGTTCACAACTTCTTATCACTCTATTCTATTTTATTTTCTTTCCTTTTCAAAATCAAGGAAGGTTATACTTTTCTTTTATCATTCATTTTTTTCTCTACCTTCCACCTTTTAAACAACTTTCATATCACAACTTTTCCAACTTTTGCCCCAAAACTTAGGCTTTTAGCCTACGTTTACACTTTTAAAGTACTTAGGGAGGTAGGGTCCAAAAAGCTAGATCAATAAATAACAAAGGATTAAACCTTGAAACATGGTTGCCAAAGAACAAGATTAAAGGCTCAAAATGGGTTGACTAGGAAAAATATTCAAGGGTAGAAAATTTGATGCACAATAGCATTCCAAGGAAGGCCTAATATTATTTTTCAAACCAAGTTAGTCTATGATTTCGCCTTGAAGTACATTTCGGGCAAGTTCTAGACCACAAGTAATACAAAAGAACTCATAATAAATCTCACCACACATGACACATGAACACTCAAGTGGAATACAAATCCAAAATCCAATTGAAACCAATGACTCAAAGAGGTTACATATAGTATAGGAAGATATTTAGTGAATCAAAGAGCCAAAATTTGAGTCGAAAAGCCATGACATCTCTACTTCAACTATTTTTCTTTTTCAACAGCCAAAAATTCGTATTGCGAGGTTTAAATTATGTTGGTACCAAACAAGCCACAACTTTGTCACTGGGCACAAACCCCAACTCAAACCATTTATTCTTCCTAATTTAACATAAGTTATATCTAAACTTCAAGATTAATTCCCTTAAGAATGTTGTCTATCTATCCATCATCGGAAAAAGTCGATAAAACTTTTCTACAATTACCAGGTTCAAGAAGAAAATTATCATCCTTGGAAAAAGAACCGTGGAATAAAGAAAACCAAGGATATCGCCACTAACATAAAACATACTATATAAATAAATTAACAATATAATAACCAAAATTAAGAAGTTAATAAACATCAAGTGACTAAAACATAATATATATATATATATATGTATATATATACATACACACACATATACACACACACACACACACACACACACACACACATATATATATATATATATATATATATATATATAAACTTCAATATTAATTCCCTTAAGAAAGTTGTCTATCTATCCATCATCGAAAAAAGACGATAAAACTTTTCTACAATTACCAGGTTAAAGAAGAAAATTGGCATCCTTGAAAAAAGAACCGTGGAATAAAGAAAACCAAGGATATCGCCACTAACATAAAACATACTATATAAATAAATTAAGAATCTAATAACCAAAATTAAGAAGTTAATAAACATCAAGTGACTAAAACATTATATATATATATATATATATATATATATATATATATATATATATATATATATGTGTGTGTGTGTGTGTGTGTGTGTGTGTGTGTTTATATATATAAAGACAAGAAATTAAGAAGTTACTAAACATAATAATATCACACATCACATGAAAATATACTAACAACAAAATGAAAACAACTGCAGTACCAATCTGCGAGAACAACAGTTATACAAGAAGCCACCCCTAACTAAAGATGTTACAATTTCCCCAATGCAACAAAAACATGATAGAGTAAAATGGTGGAAAGTGCTCCCTAAATACTGCATCAAGTGCTCTCCTCGTTGTCTGAGCCAGAATCATCCTCCTCTCATTCTTCCTCGGACCAATGTACATGAACATCATAATCATCTACCGGTCTGGTCGATGCCATTGGGTCATAAGGCTTTAGGAATTTCTACAACCCCTTCGCACCCCTTCACTTGCGAGTAAAGAATTTGTCTTTTTTTTTCTCCCTTTTCTTCATCTGGCTGTGTGCCTTTTCTAGATTGCCATGGGAACTGCTCAACTCACCATGCTTCTTGGCCAGATCAGTGTATGCCTTCTCCAGCGCCTTAAGGTGATCCCCCTGTTTCCTCTGATCCTCAAGGTATTTTTGAAAATCTTTCTTTAAAATATAAGCAGGTCCCTCAGATGTCTCTTCAGGTCCCTATGGAAGGCCCGCTACTAGCTCACGAATCACTCACATCTCCTCACTAAGCACAACAAATGGTCCTCCTGCAGAGGATGATGGCTGACTACTCGGATCAACCTAAGAAGAATAAACCATTTTTCTCTTTTTTCTCTTCACATCGCCGTCCTCTCATCTCTTCTTCAATGGATTTGGAGGTTTTTTCGGCTGTCACGACCCAACTCCCAACCCGGTCGTGATGGCGCCTCTCGTGAAGACAAGGCCAGCCAACAGAATAAAAACGCCTCTTCCAAAATTATTAAACATAAATGATTATATAAAATGCAACTTAATAACAATAATAATCAGTATTTACAACCCAACACAGCCCGATCGGGGTGTCACAAGTCACGAGCATCTAAAAAAGTATGGGCACAACTACAGGGCCGATAATATACAAAATAAAATATGGAATCAAAAGACAAATTCTGGTGCCGCGAACGCTGGCGGTCACCTTGCTCATCTACAATAGTAATACCTTCAATCCGCTAGTAACCCGCTACAGGGTGAACAATACTTGCAAAAGTGAGTACTCCAACTCAGTGAGCAATAAGAATAAATAATAACTAAGCGGTAAGAAATCACGTAAGAGCACTCCATCATGCTATATAGGACAGTACAATCCTTTGGAAAAAAACTGTAAAACCGTGAAAATCCTTTAGAAATATCTGGTTCAGTTAAAAACCTCTTTTGAAAATATCTTTTTCCAACAGTCAAGCATATGAATGCGATATTAGATAGTCCAAATCAGCACATAAGTCAGCCCCTCGGGCACAGCACTCCACCAACAAATAACACCAGGGTATCTGGTAAACAGTGCAAGAAGTAGTGTGGATGCCAATGATATGAGAGTGCTGAATGTCATGACACGTAGTACAAACAGGAACCAATGCATGAATGCAATATAATACACATGACCGGTATACTCAGGTACCCACTGCGGCGTGCAGTCCGAGCCAACTATGTGTTTATCGTCGACGACGCTTACTGGGGGTGTGTACAGACTCCGGAGGGGCTCCTACAGCCCAAGCGCAATATCAAGCCATCTCGTGGCATCAATTAATTCCTGGTCAGTCATTGTTACCTGACCGGTCAGTCATTGTTACCTGACCAATTTACATCATACAGTATCATTGTTACCACTGTTTCAAAATCATTGCGGCGGTGCGCAGCCCGATCCATGCTCAGTCCAGAAATCATCATAAGCCCCTTAGGCATTTATAAAACAGTAGTTCTCAGCCCGAATTATCACTTAAAATATCATTTGAGTTTTCAAAACCTAGGAGTATGGCTGAGTTTGCAAAAACAGTATTTAAAACCTTGGACTGAAACCAAATGATATGCAAGATATGCTAAAATAGTAATATCAATCCCCGAAGGATTTACATAGTTGGCACGAAGCCCAAACATGGCAATCAGCCCAAATTATAATGATAACAAGTAGTTTATGTCAAATACACGGTAAAATCAACAACCGGGATGGACTAAGTCACAATCCCCAACGGTGCTCTACCCCACGCTCATATCCAGCGTGCAAGTCACCTCAATACAGCACTATAATGTGCAAATTCGGGGTTTCAAACCCTCATGATATCATTTACAAGTATTACTCACCTCGAACCAGTGAAATTCCTCGCTCGCGACGCCTTTGCCCCTCAAATCGTCCTCCACACGAGTCGAATCTAACCAAAATCAGGGCGAACACATTACAATATGCCAAGGGAACAATACCCAATCGAAAACAATCAAAATATAGCAAAAAAAACAAAACTAACAAAACCCGAGCCCCGAGCCTACTTCTCAAAAAATTACAAAACTCATATTACCGGATTCCTCGTCTCTCCACAAGTCCATACATACCAAGAACTCCCAAATTCGAGCTCAAATGACCTATCAAATCCCAATTTGAAAATATTAAAAACTCAAGCCCTAACTTTGCCCCTTTTGGTGAATTTCAACCAATTTCCATGTTAAATCTATCATAATCTCATGTATTTAGGCCAAGAAACTTACCTCCAATCAATCCTCCCCGAATCCCTCTTCAATTTGAACCAAAAAGCTCTTAAGGTGGTCAACAATGGAGGAAATAATGAATGGGGCCGCGGATGAAATAATATAAAAACCCCCCTAGACGCCCAGGTTTTACCCTACGTAAACGCGGTCAACATCCCCGCGTTCGCGATGAAAAAATTCCGCTGACCAATAATTTATTCTACGCGAACGCATCAACCCAGACGCGAACGCGATGCTCTGAGTCCTCCAACTACGCGAACGCGATGCACAGGGTCCTCAACCTACGCGAACGCGAACTCCTCATCTCGAACGCGTTGAACAAACCAGGCAGGGCCCCAGGCCCCTTCTATGCAAACGCGAGGCCAACCATACGAACGTGGTGGCCCAGGAAACTCTACTACGCGAACACGAAGGCCAAATTTGGCCTGCAACAGCTGTGCATTTTCTGCAATATCCTAAGTCCAAAAATCTTCCGTATTGCCATCCGAAATCACCCCGAGGCCCCCGGGACCTCAACCAAAACACCAACATATCCCAAAACATGATACGAACTTGTTCCAATCATCAAAACACATCAAACAACACTAAAATCATTAATTCGCATTGGATTCAAGTCTAAGTTTCTTCAAAACTTCCGAAACACGCATTCGATCAAAAACCCAACTGAAACACCTCCAAATGACCTAAATTTTGCACACACATCCAAAATCACCTAACGGAACTATTGTAACTCTCGGAATTCCATTTCGACCCTCGGATCAAAATCTCACCTATCAACCGGAAATCGCCAAAATACTAACTTCGTCAATTCAAGCCTAATTCTACGCCGGACCTCCAAAATCAATTTTGATCACACTCCTAAGTCACAAGTCATCCCCCGAAGCTAACCGAAATACCGGAAATCACATCCGAGCCCTATAACTCAGAAGTCAACGTCCGGTTGACTATTCCAACTTAAGCCTTCCTTAAAGAGACTAAGTGCCTCATTTCTACCGAAACCAATCTGAATCAACTATAACTCACCAAATACTGATAATGAAACATGAAGAAGCATAAAATGGGAGAAACGAAGTGGTAACTCATGAGATGACGGGTCGGGTCGTCACATCCTCCCCAACTTAAACCAGCGCTCGTCCTCGAGCATACCCGGAGTTGTCCAAGAGACCAACCAATAGCTGAATAACCTTACCAAGCATATACCCGGGGTGATCCCACATCACTCTATCTCATATAGGTCCGACAACACAACATAGCCGAGATTACCCAATCCAGTCTAGCCCATAAATCATAGAACTACCCTTTTACTACCGAAATCATCAATACGATCAAAACCTCACACATATACTTGAATAGTCCCGAACCAGCTGTAATAACCCATACCTATAAACCTCAGGTGAAATTATATGATATACCACATAATCCAAGCACTCGAAACGATACTTCTATTCACAGTAGTTACCCACAACAACCAAATACCGATAGAAAACCTCTTACTTAGCTAAAGTCTCATTCCAACACTTTCATATACTGCCAACGATAAATGAAACACGCAGAAAACCGTAACCATTTCTCAGATCAACCATTCATGAAGCCACTTCCCTTTTGACTAATACCAGAGAAAATTTCCAAGCGGAGCCTCAATATTATCCTTCCAACAAGCTGAAAATCGAATCTGTTCGTATTCATTAGGGACTCCCATGATCACCTCGAATCCAACACACTACTCTGGTGATATGACACCTCAACACAGGCCTAAGCCACAACTTGCATAATACCCGCACCAATGAGGAACAGTCTGAACATACTCAAATCATGGCAAACGACTCAAACGAAAGAGTTGTACCTCAAGCTCATCAGTACCATCACAACACAAGGCTGAGACCCCATCTCACATCATAGAAATAAAACACCTGAATCTACCCCGAAGGGTCATATCTCCACGTGGCCTCACCACAATGCGCGATCCTATCCAAACACTGTTACACATGAAATACCTCAAGTCGCTATGCTCAAAACCGACAGCCACGCACCATTCAAGCAACTCATTACACCCACGGTGAAACAAATAACATACGACACGCAACTCGTTAGGTCATAACCAATACTCCATTTACCAAGAAACACTCAATTACTCTTCCCGCTCAACTTTCTCTATGAATCCTCATTAGAACCGCATCACATGTGCCCATATCCAAAAAATCATAACGTCTCACAGCACAGAAAAGCAACTCATAGATCTCCCCAGATTACTAGCAGGTTCAATAACGATTGAATAAACCTATCCTTTATCAATACAATTCGGGGCCAACCAAGCCAACTCAAGCTAAACACGTATCCAATCAGCTTACCAACGAACTCATTACCAAAAGCCTGAAGCTTCTCTTTCCACTACTACAACTCATGCCGGAGCTGTACGATACAGTTTCCGATATCAAATTAATACTGAAATCTGCAAGCTCGCCTGGCGACGTGCCGGCCACCAGAAACGCATCCGAAAATATCCCTCAACACCGGAACTGAATCAATGGTAGAAACCTCTGCACTGACATCTGCCATGAAGGACCAATTAAGAAAAGCAATCCTTCCCAGCCGTCCGCTGGTCTTTGGAATACAACTACTCTGCTAGAATATAATTTGATGCACTCCGCCACGCAACCTGTGGTATTTTCCGACTTAACCCATAGTACAATAGTCTAGAATAACCCAACACTGAGACAATCAATCTACACCCTGATATCATATCCAGAATCTAATATACCAAGCAAAGAAAGATCCACTTGGGCTTCCGAACCCCAATAGTCGCTAAGGGTACCAATACACATGACTCGCAACCACTACATAGTCTATATCTGAGAACTCCTAGTCTCCAACTCCATATAGCATACGAATCGCTGTACCTGATCCCTAAATTCCGCAGTATGAATACATATTACACCTCAAGTACCCAATCATTCCACGAAAGATATTCTAAAATTCCCCTGTGCCATCAAACAAACTCAATTATCAGCAGTCGATCTACCAAGAAAGCACCGCAATACTAACATGGTATCATCACTCCAATCGCATTACCCTTTTTTGAGACATTTACTCTCGTCAAATCACTTTCAATTAGCAGTACCATTTCCTTGATTACCTGAGGCTACTCGTTGCCTAAGAATCTTATGAACTTCTTTTCAGAACTGAACTGTAACTTATCTAGCCAACAACTTCCATTGATCCCATTTGGAAGAAAATCATTACACATTCCATGCTTCGCATACCCATAGAAAATATATTCATCTCTAAACCCCGGTAAAACCCAACACGAACATCTCTGCCAATTCTATTTGCACGAGTTAAACTGCTAGGACTGAATTTTGTTATCTAAACCAAACTAAGCAAGCTGCCAAAACTCAAGAGCATTGTTGCAAAATGCCTGTAAGGCTCATTACCTCGAACACATAGGAAGAATTAATCATACCCTTGCCATACCGACTCAGTCTAATATCAAGCTATTCCATCTATTTAACTTTTCCTTCTAATTCATGATCAACTTGATATTTCTCCTTCGATGTAGCATCACAAAGCCTCAACCCAGGCTTACCACACGAGACTTGAACATAAGACTACACTGTCTAAGACCCATAGGCCACTGAATATTCTCCCAACTGTCTCCCAGAAATACCTTATTCCAGAGTACCTTACTCTGAAGAACTTCCTGCGAATCCGAATTCGTTCCAGATACTGGGACATAGAATCCTATAATTAACATAGAAATACCACAAGTTTGAACCTCTTTCAATGAAAACACAGTTTCTAACCACACATGCGACTTTAAGATACCCGATTGTTCCCTGTAGACTCTTGAACACAGTAGAACCATTTTCGAAAGTCATTCTCTCTAATTCAAACTGCAAATCACCTGACCGGACGGACAGAACCACCCGTGCCTCACTAGAACTCTGATACCGCAAAATGATATCTTCATCCCAATACAACCAAGCAACTTCCTGCTCTATACGCCGAGCATCCTTTGCCAATAACACTCTATACATCTCGTGATTCTCATACCCTACGAGGAATAATGTAACCTTTGACAAAATTTTCCTTTACTCTAGCCATCCTTGGCTCAATTTCCGCAACCAGAACTGGTCCGCCGACATGCCTCAGACTGGAACCAACCTAGCACATAACCATGCAATCAGCTAATCGACAGCAACCTCCCCAACTTGGCTCGAAACCATATATCAAGGCAGACTCAACAACTCATAAAACTTTTACTCTAATGATGCCACGATACCATAGTGATATTAAACTCAAATCATTTACAAGTTGTGAAAACACCGATCATCTAGCACTATAATCCTCTGCAAATCTCGCATTCATCCCCACATCAGTTGAGTCCACTCTCTTAAGCAGCCTAAATTTTCAAATTTCAACACGTACCCTTCAATTACGCATGAGATCTTCTCACATACACATAAGGACCATACCACTTAAGAACACTCCGCGGGAGATATCCCACCTGATCGCCTTAAATTAGTATTTCAGCATGCCTTCCACCATCATATACGTTACACAATCATTTAGTCTTCCTGGGTCTAAACCCATTCTGCCACATATAATGCACTTCACTCCCCAACTAGGAGACACAAAAATATTCTTCACGCACCCATATTCGGCCTACACATCAAATCATTATAGGAATCAAATCACTTAATAGTTCATCTATTATCCAGTAGACTTCTTCGTCACTACCAAGTCATATAGGTATATCTCGCAGTACTAACATACTCATCATATGAATACTAAACCGCCATTCCGGCTAATAGGGACAATACCGAACATATAAGTTCAAAACACTTGCTCACACAATAAGCACATCGGTGCTCAATCCATGGCAAAGATCCAGCCTAAAGTCCTTCAGACTGGCCCAACATCAAACTCACGGAGATCACATCTCGCCCCTTGATCAGGGAATCACAAGCCATCAAGGCACATCTGACGCTGAGCGCTTGCGTACGCATATAGACGTGTGGAAGGAATTTCAAGAGTTATATCTCAAGCTGAATCAAGTACGCACGATAAGAATTCAAAGAAACTGAAGTTTTCCTAAAGGTTCTGCAACCTCTCGAGGATAAATACAGACGTCTCCGTACCGATCCGCGAGACTCTACTAAACCTGCTCATGACTCGCGAGACCGAGTAACCTAGGCTCTGATACCAACTTGTTACGACCCAACTCCCAACCCGGTCGTGATGGCGCCTCTAGTGAAGACAAGGCCAGCCAACAGAACAACAACGCCTCTTCCAAACTTATTAAACATAAATGATTTGATAAAATGCAACTTAATAACAATAATAATTGGTTTTTACAACCCAACACAGACCGAACGGGGTGTCATAAGTCACGAACATCTAAAGAAGTCTGGCACAACTACAAGGCCAATAATATATAAAATAAAATCTGTAATCAAAAGACAAAGTCCGGTACCGCGAACGTTGGCGGTCACCTTTCTTAGCTACAATAGTAAGACCTTCATTCCGCTAGTAATCCGCTACCGGGTGAACAATACCTGCAACTGCACGTGAGATGCAGGGAGTAAAGTGAGTACTCCAACTCAGTGAGTAATAAGAATAAACAATAACTGAGCGGCAATAAATCACGTAAGAGCACTCCATCATGCTATATAGGACAGTACAACCCTTTGAAAAAAAAACAGTAAAACCGTGAATATCCTTTAGAAATATCTGGTTCAGTGAAAACCCTCTTTTGAAAATATCCTTTTTCCAAAAGTCAAGCATATGAATGCGATATTAGATAGTGCGAATAAGCACATAAGTTAGCCCCTCGGGTACAGCACTCCACCAACAAATAACACCAGGGTATCTGGTAAACAATGCAAGAAGTAGAGTGGATGCCAATGATATGAGAGTGCTGAATGTCATGACACGTGGTACAAACAGGAACCAATGCATGAATGCAATGTAATGCACATGACCGGTACACTCAGGTACCCACTGTGGCATGTAGTCCGAGCCAACCATGTGTTTAGCGTCGACGACGCTTACTGGGGTGTGTAGACTCCGGAGGGGATCCTACAGCCCAAGTGCAATATCAAGCCACCTCATGGCATCAATTAATTCCTGGTCAGTCATTGTTACCTGACCGGTCAGTCATTGTTAACTGACCAATTTACATCATACAGTGTCATTGTTACCACTATTTTGAAATCACTGCTACGGCGCGCAACCCGATCCATGCTCAGTCCAGAAATCATCATAAGCCCCTTGGGCATTTATAATACAGTAGTTCTCAGCCCGAATTATTATTTAAAATATCAGTTGAGTTTTCAAAACCTATGAGTATGGCTGAGTTCGCAAAAACAATATTTAAAACCTTGGACTGAAACCAAATGATATGCAAGATATGCTAAAATAGTAATATCAATCCCCGAAGGATTTACATAGTTGGCACGAAGCCCAAACATGGAAATCAACCCAAATTATAATGATAACAAGTAGTTTAAGTCAAATACGCGGTAAAATCAACAACCGGGATGGACCAAGTCACAGTCCCCAATGGTGCTCTACCCCACACTCATATCTGGCGTGCACGTCACCTCAATACAACAATATGATGTGCAAATTCGGAGTTTCAAACCCTCAAGATATCATTTACAAGTATTACTCACCTCGAACCGGTGAAATTCCTCGCTCGCGATGCCTTTGCCCCTCAAATCGGCCTCCACACGTGTCGAATCTAACCAAAATCGGAGTCAACACATTACAATATGACAAGGTAACAATACCCAATCGAAAACAATCGAAATATAGCAAAAATCTCAAAACTAGTAAAACCCAAGCCTCAGGCCTACTTCTCGAAAAATTACAAAACTCACATTACTGGATTCCTCGTCTCGCCACGAGTCCATACATACCAAGAACTCCCAAATCCGAGCTCAAATGACCTATCAAATCCTAATTTGAAATATTAAAAACTCAAGCCCTAGCTTTGCCCCTTTTGGTGAATTTCAACAAATTTCCATGTTAAATCTATTATAATCTCATATTTAGGCAAAGGAACTTACCTCCAATCAATTCTCCTCGAATCCCTCTTCAATTTGTACCAAAAAACTCTTAAGGTGGTCAACAATGGAGGAAATAATGAATGGGGTCGTGCCCAGGTTTTACCCTACGCGAACGCGGTCAACACCCCCGTGTTCGTGATGAATAAATTCCGCTGACCAATAATTTACTCTACGCGAACGCGTCAACCCAGATGCGAACGCGACGCTCTGAGTCCTCCAACTACGCGAACGCGATCCCCACTACGCGAACGCGATGCACAGGGTCCTCAACCTACGCGAACGCGAACTCCTCATCGTGGACGCGTCGGACAAACCAGGCAGGGCCCCAGGCCCCTTCTACGCAAACGCGAGGCCAACCATGCGAACGCGGTGGCCCAAGAAACTCTACTACGCGAATGCGAAGGCCAAATTTGGCCTGCAATAGCTATGCATTTTCTGCAATATCCTAAGTCCAAAAATCTTCCGTATTGCCATCCGATATCACCCCGAGGCCCCCGGGACCTCAACCAAAGCACCAACATATCCCAAAACATGATACGAACTTGTTCCAATCATCAAAACACATCAAACAACACTAAAATCATCAATTCACATCGGATTCAAGCCTAAGTTTCTTCAAAACTTCCGAAACACGCATTCGATCAAAAACCCAACCGAAACACCTCCAAATGACCTGATATTTTGCACAACATCCAAAATCACCTAACGGAACTACTTCAATGCTCGGAATTCCTTTTTGACCCTCGGATCAAAATCTCACCTATCAACCGGAAATCGCCAAAATACTAACTTCGCCAATTCAAGCCTAATTCTATGTCGGACCTAAAAAATCAATTCCGATCACACTCCTAAGTCACAAGTCATCCCCCGAAGCTAACCAAAATACCGGAAATCACATCCGAGCCCTATAACTCATAAGTCAACGTCCGGTTGACTTTTCCAACTTAAGCCTCCCTTAAAGAGACTAAGTGCCTCATTTCTACCAAAACCAATCCGAATCAACTATAACTCACCAAATACTGATAATAAAACATGAAGAAGCATAAAATAGGGGAAATGGAGCGGTAACTCATGAGACAACGGGTCGGGTCGTCACATCGGCTCTATCCAATTGTCCCCCGGAGCCTTTTCTATCCCAGCAAGCTGGCACAACTCAGTGATAAGCGATGGGAATATCAATGATGGACTATTCTGCATCTGATACTCCCTCAGTTCATTTCACCAACATTTAGTTGAATACCATCAAGGATGCAGGCTATCATCTGAGCTCTTGTGACCGATACATTCCATAAGTTCGACACAGGGGAGATACGACTGCATATGATGGCTAACCATATCTTTGCTTAGGCAGTGAAATCTTTGGATGTGATCCCTTGCTTCTCAACTGCCCATGGAACATCTGCACCCGTGCATAATTTGAACACCAACCACTCCCCTGAGGCACGATCTTTTGCCTTGAATGGGGCCATGTCTTGGTTTGGCAAATTATAGAATTGATTTACAGCTTTAGCCCTAGAGTGCACCATTTTTCCTCGAATTATTATCTTGGTCTTTTTTAGCCTGATAGCTGGGAGGTTGGCATAAAATTCCCTCACCCATTGCTCATTTGCTTGGCAAGGTTGAGGGGCAAAATAGTTTTATGCCATGGCGATTAGCATTTGATAGAACTCGGGAAGACGTTCCTGGACATTGTCTAGCAGTATACCACTTTTCGGGAGCACATTTTTCGAGATCAGGTCTTTAAAGTACTGTTCTTGACATTCCAATGACAAGAATCAGTGCTGATCAAAGTTTTCCTCAACTTCCAAGGGGTTGTCACTTGCGGATCCTTCTGAGTTAGAGCTAATTTTCCAATTATAGTACATGTCAATAGATTATAAGAGTGAAAACATGGTATGTATATGAAGGATAGTGCAAAATTATTCAAATATGCCAAAGGAATGATCGGTAAGTTGAAACTCAGTCTTAGAAAAAATTTTAGGATCTTGAGATTTGGAACTGTCTGTTCTCTGATATCGCAATTCCCAAAGAATCTTCACAAAGGCGAAATTATCAAAGGTGGGAATTGCGAAGAAATCCTCGCAATTGTGAAGATCTCAAATTTGTCCAATTTTGGGAATTGTGAAGAAATTTTGCAATTGCGAAGGTCTCAAAATAGGCATTTTGCGATGGGGTCTTCGCAAATGCGAAGAGGCCATCAAAATTGCGAGTCATCGTCCCCATCCAAGATTTTCCACAGAAAACAGTACCTAGCCCTAAAATTTTGGAATCCAAGCCATTTTTATTGAACACAATCATCTTTTAAACCTGAATTATTCACTAGACTTCATAGACAACCGTGAATCAACAAAAAATATCGATGTTTCGACCAAGAATCTCATTCGGGCCTTTTATCGATCACATAAAAAGCACAACAAATTCACTTTTATTTGACAAGCCTTGGGTACTCGAACTTCCCCAATTTTTAGCAAATAGAAGAAACACACACTCTTAACCAACCTCTTCCAGAAATCAATTTACAATTTGAATCATTTTTAAACAATTTTGGGCAAAAGAACTGATACCCATTTGAAAACCTAAGGTTTAAGAGAAAAAGAGAAGAAGGAGTGATTAAGCTTCCATACCAAGATCCTTGCAATTAGGAGTGAGAGTTAGTGGAGTTTTGCAGTGGTGAGAGTAAGGGAGACAAGGGTTTGAGAGCCTTAAACCTTTTGCTTCGCTTTTGCTCGAAATAGGTGAACGACCCAGTTTTGACTCTCTGATGTCGCAATCGTGACACAACCTTTGCAATTACAAAGATTAATGAATTCTGATGTTGTTGCAATTGCGACAAAATGTTGGAAATTGCGATGGGAAAATTTCGTAAATGCAATATGATTTTTGCAAATGCGAAGACTGTCCCTGCAATTTTCATCAGCTAGTGCCTTACATGCTCTCCGCCTCCCCGACCTACTCAAATCAACTCCAAAAATTATGAAACTTGGAATATTGGTTAGAAACAATATAATAAGTTAATTTAAAAAATAAAATTTCAAAAATGACTAAAAATTTTGTAAAATAATGGTTTGCCTCCCACCAAGCACCGCATTTAACATCGTGGAACGACGTAACTCAACTTTACCACTTTTCTCACCACTTGGATGATATAAACTGGGCACCTAGCTTGGAATCAAGCTTGTGACTACTAGTGATGGGGGTGATAAGTCGATGATCAAACCAAGCCTTAAATTCTTCATTTTGCAGTTTTGGGCTCTCATGTGAGGAATGTCATTTTGCTTTCTTGTTCCCTCAAATTGTAGGATGTATGGTATGAGTTTTTTCTCCTCGCAGTCCTTCATTGATTTGTGTGGTTCAACTTCCCTTTCACCGCACAATTCTAATATTGAAAAGTGCTTGGAATGTGACTTCAAAACTCCAACTTGGAATTCTTCCC
The DNA here is from genome assembly GCA_026770625.1 of Nicotiana glauca. Lineage (NCBI taxonomy): Eukaryota > Viridiplantae > Streptophyta > Magnoliopsida > Solanales > Solanaceae > Nicotiana > Nicotiana glauca. The sequence continues at coordinate 47,524 of MU765733.1, read as the reverse complement.
GGATTTTGACATCCTCTTTTTCCCCTGAACTAGAGTCAATAGCAACCATATTTTCATTCACCCCGGTTGACTCTAATTCCGTATTTTTCTCGGCATTATTAACACTCATGGAGTTGGTTAGTGGATGTTCAATTCTTTATTCCTCAAATTAGAGCTCACTTTCTTCCTCGAAATCGGAATTTTCTTGACTTCTTTCCACACTCTCAAGTTGGTGGGCATAATGAGCCTCAACCAATATTTTCATTTGAGCTTTCAAAGTGCGGATATGTTCATCATTGTGAGCCAAGCATTGTTTCAAGTCCTCGAGTGCAAAGTTATGCTTCTCCCCATTTTAAAGAATGGTCTCCACATGAGCATCATCTTCTCAATTTGAGCATTATAGAGTTCTTCTTGGTTTTGATCAAGTGCCAAGGAAGGATTTTCGGCTTCCACATCTAAGGAAATTTTTTGGCTATAATTAACTCCCGAGGCTTTTTGGACCTTAAAAGCTTCAAGAATTTATCCTATTTGTGATTGCAACCTTTCATGTGCCAACTCATTTTGGAGATCATTTTTCAAAAGCTCCTTCAAGGCACTTTGCTCTTTGTTTCCTCCTTCAAGTAGGCATTCTAAAATGAGCTTGAACTATCCATTTTGACCATGCTGAACTTCTTCCACTTCCATAGCCCTATAATTTTCATCATAAAAAGTAGAATCATCATAAGGAACTTGGGGAGAGGAAGGATAAATAATCACAATCATCCAATGACCATTTTGGTGACCACACTTATCACAAATACTCCACTTATGGGTTTGACATTGTGCGCACAATCCACCCCCAGGAGAATTTAAATAATTTTGCCATGAGTGTGGTCCTCCACAGTAAGGACAAGAGTCATCAAAGTATGAACAACTAGCATCCGAACAAGTTTCATTAAATGATGCCATTTTTCAAGATTAAGAAAATAAACAAGAAACAAACAAGAAAAATAGACCAAGGTAAGAAAAATAATTACACAAATATTCACAAGTATGGACAAAAGCACTTACGCTTATTTCTCAAACAACCTAAATTATGCCAAATTGTTGCCCGAAACGGCGCCAATTTTGATGACGTCCAAATACACTACTAAAAAGTAAATGAACACGATCGCATGAAATATAATATACCAAATTATGAACCGGGGTCTAATTCTACAAAGAACAATATTTAGGCAATTAGGAATGTAAGAAAATTATCACTTGTCGCGCAATGCCAAACACTTAGAATTGGTTTTTGAAAAATATTTATATCAAAATGTGGAAATGTAAACTCACCTAGAAAACAAGTAAAACTATCAATGGCTACAAGTATGGATGCATCAGGCATTACACACAAGTAACGATTCAATGTATTTCACGATTTTACAAATATGAGCGAGTTTATGTTAATTAGCCACAGATAATAATTCTTAATTAGCTTCTTATAAAGACTAACAAGACTTTATAATTGAATTATTCCTAACCCAATTAAGAGAATAGCAAACTTGGATATGGCTACAAGTAGTGCAATCATATCCCTAGGTAGAATCTATAAAGTAAGGGTTAAAACCTCAAGTTCTTGTTAATTAATCTTTCCCAACCCCAAATTATCTTTTCCAAAATTAATTCGGAGTTAATGGGTGAGTCCTAGGGTTAGCTCATCCCTTTGGAAACATTAAATAACAAGAATAATTAAAGTAAAAATAACTCACTTCATAAAAAGATAAAAATCATTCAATACATAAGCTTCACAACAAGGTATTTAATCCACACTTTAAATATGAATATTTCCATAAACAAGATTCAAGTGATGGAAATAAATACTACACACTTAAATATTCAATACAAAACAAGGAAATGAAGAAATAAACATAAATGGGTAAGAGATACCCAAGCTTGAAATCTTCAAAACCCAAGTGTGTGTGCAAAACCCTAGCTTCAAGATTTATTCTCTCTAGGTCTAGGAACTAAAAATATGCCAAAGATTCTTTACAAATGAGCTAGTTTAGGTATTAAATGGTTTGGGTCCAAAAAATATGAAATTCCAGAATTGCCCAGGTCTGATACTCGATTTTTGCATTTGCGAACATATTCGCAATTATCAACTATGCCTACACTTCTCCACTTCGCATTTACGATGAATGCTTCGCATTTGCAAAGGTTGACTGCTTGGGTTGGCTTAACATTTGCGAAGACTGCCTAAATCATCTTCCTTCTCAATTCACATGTTTCTCTCATAATACCCAAGACTGTCATCTTCGTATTTCCCAGGTTTCTGTTGAAATTGCGACAACTGAGGGCATTGCCCAGATTTTCCTCTTTTTAGCTTCTTTTTGACTAGTTTCACTTGGTTTCTTCTAATCACATAGAAGCTGTAATATAGAAGTAAATGTGATTAAACTCGTGATTTTATCACATCAATCATAGAAAAAAATTAGGCTTAAAGACAAGATAAGTTTGTAAAATACCAACTTATCAGCTGGAGAGCTGGTTGGCAGGCCTCCACCTGTTTGAGCAGCAGCTGGCTGACCTCTCCCTGCCTGGACTCCACCTCTAGGACGACCTCTACCAATCTGCCCTCCACCTCTAGGCCGTGATAACTAGGGTTTATGATGAATTTTACTCTCCTTCTTGCTTAAGTTTTGATTAGAAATGTGTACAAAATAGTCCTAAAGGTTCACATGTTGTACTTGATTGTAGGGTTTGATCAACAAGGTGACAATTCGTCAAAACCAGCTCAAAAAGGAGTGAAACATGTACAAGTATGAAGAACAAGGCCAAGCTCAGTATAACAGAACTAGTGCGGTCGCACAACATTTTGTGCGGTCCGCAAAGATGAGATTCAGAGAATGATCAATTCAGGCAGCCAATAAATGCGGCCGCATTACATTTCATGCGGACCGCATTAACTTCAGTGTGACCGCACTCGACTTTGTGCGGTCTGTAAAGCGCATGTTCAGAAACTGCCAAGATTGGAGGAATATTTCCAATACGGTCCGCGGTCCATTTTGTGTGGACCGCAGCAGAAGCCATCGCGGCCGCACTCGACTTTGTGCGGTCCGCAAAGCCCAAGTTCAAAGAGCAAATTATTTCAGCCAAGAACCTTAGTGTAGCCACACTCAATTTTATACGGTCCGCACTAGCCCCGCAGGGGTATTTTTTTCCAGAATTTTTGGTCTAGTATAAATAGTTTCTTTTCCCATTTTTAGGTCATCAGTTGTATTTTGACGAATAGTTGTGCTCGTGAACAGTACTTCTTTTTTATTTTGAGCAATTTTAGCTAAGTTTCGTCATTGAATCATCAAGTTTTATCTAATAATTAATTATTATGGGTTTTTCTTCATCTATATCTTTATTTTCTTCTACAATCATGAGTAGCTAGACCCATTATCTAGGGTTGTGGCTCAACCCCAGCGTTGTTAATTGATGGTTTTTGTGTTTTAATGCTTAATTGTCTATGGGTGTTTGATATTTGGACTAATTTAAGGTTTTAATGTTGAATTAGTGGTTGCAAACACTAGTTTATGCCTAGTTGACTTTGGCTCTTCTTTAGAAAGAGAGCCTAAGTCTATAAAATTGGTCCAACAAGGAATTGGGGCGTACTCGAGAGATTGATAGCCCCAATTAAAGAGTTAAACCTAGAAATAGTAATACACTACTTGAACCTCTATTTCTTGCACAAATTATTATACCTAATAGGTCTTGAGAAAGGTAATTAGCGCAAAATCACTCGAACTATTGAGAGGTGTAGAGTGAGTATAATCGTGCAATAGTTATATTGTAATCCCCAAATGTGGCAATCTAGCCTTAGACTCGAGAATCCGTCAATTATCCACCTAGGAGAAAGTTGCTTCCCTAGTGCCTTTTAAGCTAATTAGACAATCTTCAGTAGTTTACTCTTAGCTTAACTTAGCTCAAATTAGCATCATAGTAGTATAAACTTAGAAGTAATATCAAAACCAATTATGAATAGAAGTGCAATTATGAACAAATACGCAACTCCAATTTAGGTAGATACTAATTCCAATCTCTAGCTCCCTGTGGAAATCGATCCAGACCTTCTCGGGTAAAAGCTGCTTCGACCATTCTTGCTACTTTGTAAAAGTACAGGGTAGGCCTCGATCAAGCCACTGGACAGTCGGTGTTGTAATCATAGGTTGCTGACCCTACTGCACTGCCTTGCCTCGAAGTCTGGAGTAGTATTTCCTCATATGACTGAGATATCCGCACTCGAAACAACCCTTTGGTGCGGTGATCTACTGCCCTGATGTATGACCCATATGGCCTGTAAACCTACTCGAAGAAGCCTGAATAGCCGGTGGGTGGTATGAACTCTCTAGTATAGCACTGAAGTATGAGCCAGAAGAACCATGGGGACCTGAATACCCACTAGAAGAACCCTAGATAGCTGGAGGGAGGTAAGAACTCTCTAGTATGGCACTAAAATAGGAGCACGCTAGATCACTTCGAGGAGTTCGTGGTGCTGAATATGGAGGCCTATTGGGCTAACCCCTCCTAAACTAACCTCTGCACCTAGTCGGGGCCCCTCTAAACTCTCCAGAGAATCTAGCCCTCTTGTCCTGTTGCATTTGCTCTCTACCTCTCACACGATTGTCCTTAATCCCCTGGAAATCTCTACTACCAGTTGATAAGGAGTCCCTATATCAACCTCTCGGGCCATGTTGGCCCTAATACCATAATCCAACCCTACAACAAACCTCTGCATCCTCTGTACATCAGTAGGAAGTATTATCAGTGCATGGCGAGACAACTCGGAAAACCTCGCTTCATAGTCGGTCACTAACATATGACCCTGCTTGAGCTACTCAAACTGGTACCAAAACTCTTCCCTCTCAGAGGGTGGAATATACCTACCTAGGAAAAGCTATATGAATAGACTCCAAGTAATGGGAGGAGAACCCGTTGTCCTGCCAAGAACATAAGACTACCACCATCTACGAGCTTTGCCCTCCAGCTGGAAAGTAGTGAAGTCAACCCCATGAGACTCCAATATCCTCATGTTATGCAGTCTGTCCCTGCACCTATCAATGAAATCCTGGCATCCTCATGACATTCGCCCCCAAAAATAGGAGGGCCTACTCTAGTCTATCTGTCCAATAACTTTTGCATATCGTCATCCGCAGCTGGCCTGGGCTCAGGTACCACCGCAGTAGATGGCTGGGCCCCATCCACCGGTAGTGCACCCGGAGTATGGTACACTACAACTACATGACCAAGAGCTAGAGCAGTAGGGGTCTATGCTCCCCCTCCCGCCTAAGATGTGGCTGGGTTTGCTGGAAATAAACTAGCATGAGTCATGAAATCCATGAATCGCATCATACGGCCCAAGACCTCCTAGAAGCCTGGTGTTGTCATGGAATCCGACGGGGCACGCTCTGTTGTGGGCACCTCGCCCTGCTCCTCAATAATGGGATCCTCTGCTGGATCTACCGGTGGTGCAACAGGGGTAGCTCTATGACACCCTCGCCCCCTACCTCGAGCCGATGCCCTCCCCCAGCCTCTACCTCGGCCTCTAGCAACGGAGGTGCATCGCCCCCCGGGTTTGGAACATTTATCGTGTGCGTCCTCACCATCTATAAGAGAATAAAAGAAGGAATTTTAGTATACCATCAACTGCACGATAGAATATGAATAAAGAGTAGTTTCCTAACACCCTAAAGTCTCTCGTAGATAAGTACAGATGTCTCCGTACCGATCCGCCAGACTCTATTTGGTTTGCCCATGACTTTTGATACTTGTGAACCTAGTGCTCTGATATCATGTTGTCATGATCCAATTTCCATTATAGGTCATGATGGCATCCAACACTGTTGTTAGACAAGACAACTGACAACCCTAATTAAATAGTGAGTTCTCATTCTTTTAATTAATCATTCTCAGTATTTATTTAACTGAAATTCAATACAATCGATAATTAATGAATTTTAAGGCGATGGAATGGGGAAAGACTAAAAGGGATCAAATCAATATGAATACAACCCAAAAATAATAGTCTACTAATGTTTGTGCCAGGAACTAAGGTCACAAGTACTAGGGCAACTAGTAGAATGTACAAAGTTACAACTAATCCTGCTGCCTCAAATAGAATAGGCAATAAATGACAAAAAAAAGACTTCGGCATACTACCGGCGTGAGATCTCAATAAAGTATCAAGAACGCACTCCGGACGGATATCCATATGCACCTGTCTCAGATCCTGTACATTTAAGTATAGAAGTATAGTATGAGTACATAAACAATATGTACCTAGTAAGTATCCAGTCTAACCTCGAAGAACTAGTGACGAGGGGTTGACTTGATACTTACTAGGGTCAATAATAATATAATTCAAGAGTTACGCTAAGCATGGATATAATGATAGTTCAAGAATAAGAAGAAATAAAATATTCTTTCCCACCAAAATAACAATTTCAGCCATATCAAGTAATAAGTTACATTCCCAAGCATTCAAGCACTGAAATCAGGAAAAGTTCCACATAAATAACATGCACACATTGTGTCGAGGTAGTACAACCCAATATGATATAATAATAAATTGTGTGTCGCCTGAGGGTAGAATGGTATGAACCATAGATGCATCTATTTACTACTGAGGCGATCGGCCCGATCCACAAATAGTAATTTATTATCAAGATAAGCACACATAGGCCATTTATAGTCATATAATTCATATAAGTTCTCAAGTAAGCGAGTATACCGTCTATATTTAATTACCAATTTCTATCATGACCTAAGATATCTTAGTAACAAGCAAGGATGCAAGCATTTGAAAGTATAGCATGATATGGGTCCTAAATTACACGGACAATTAGCATAATAGTAGCTACGTACGGACTCTTGTTACCACGTATGTACGTAGCCCCCACAGATAATCACATACATTTATTTAATTCACCTATGGGGTTAATTGCCTCTTACAAGGTTAGAAAGGATACTTACCTCATCCTAAAGCTTACTTCAAATTTAAAGAATGCGCTCAAACCCTTACATCGAAGCCGAATGATCTAAAACTATTTCAATGGAGTAAGAACTAGTCAATATATGCTCAAGCGTTCATATTCTAGCTATTAAACTAATTTTCCAACCCTAAATGCAAGGATCCTAAAATTCACCCCCGAGCCCACGTGCCCAGGTTCTAGAAATTTTTGCAAAATGTTGTTAATCATAATCTAAGGATCAAGAATGATTTCTACTACATTCCAAAAAACAATTCTCGGTTAAATCTTGGTTTTATCAAAACCATAGGTTTTACTCTAAAACCATAATTTACACGTTATAATCTACCCATAAACCATGTATTAAACTCACACTAGGTAGAAATAACTTACCTCACAATGCTAGGCTGAAATATCCCATTTTGAAGCTCCTAAATCGCCCAAGAAATGAATGAAATGTGTAAAAAATGATACATTCCCGTATTAAATGAAGGCCACTGCCTTCAGTGATTTCTGCTCTTGCGGTTAGGTGACCGCATATGCTGTCTCGCTTCTACGAGGGATGGTCCGCTTCTGCAACATTAGGCCGAGTTAGCTGGGGCCGCATCTGCGGTCTGGGGACTGCTTCTGCTTCTTCAGAAGAGGAGCCGCATCTACTGAACCTAGGCTCCTCTCCATGGGCCGCATCTATGATTCCTAAGCCACTACTGCAGTCTTGCTCCTGCGGCTGGCCAACCGCAGGTGCGGTTATGATAGAACTGGAGCTTCAGCTCCTCAAATTTCCAACTTAGCTCGAGCCTCATCCAATCGATGATTGAGGCCTCCGAGGCCCTTCCCGAACATACCAAAAAGTTTAGAATCACAAAACGGACTCACTCGAACCCTCGGAATGCCCGAAACAATGGTAAATCTAATAATCACACCCTAAAACCAATTGAATCAAACTTATAAACTTCAAGTTCTTCAATCTACTTCTAATATGCCAAAATGTACTTATACTAATCGGATTGGCACCAAATTTTGTGTGCAAGTCTTAAATATAATACGAAACGATTCCCAATCTTAGAATTCCGTTCGGACCTCGATTACATAAAAACCCGCTCCAAACCAAATTTAAAGAACTTAAAAATCCTTAAGGAATCAATTTTTTACTGCACTGAAATGCTCCTAGATCATCCAAAACTCGATCCGAACATACGCCCAAGTGCAAAATCATCTTACGAACCTGTTAGGACCTTTAAATCCTGATTCCAAGGTTGTTTACTCGAAATGGTGGCTGAAGTCAAACTTGGCCTTTTAAGTCAACCTTAAGGAACCAAGTGTTCCGATTTCAACCCACTCTCCTCCAAATCCCGAACCAACCATTCCCACAAGTCATAAAATAGTAAAAGCAAGTAGGAGAAGTCTTATTTAAGGGAATAGGGTTCTATAAAGAAAAACGACTAGTCGGGTCGTTACACCATTCGGAGCCTTAATTCCAATGTATTACATATTATTACGAGAGGAGTCAAGAAGTTGTTAAGCATCTGAAATAACTAGGGCAAAATATCAAACATCGTGGTGGAAACTGTTACACGAAGAGGTTGATTTAAATCTTAATGAAATTAGTAAATTTTTGTAGTAACAAGAGCATTGTAGCTAATTTTACCTATATGAATATTGAAGTGTTGCAGCTTCAAAGAAGGTTTAAGTGGTTAATCTTGTAAATGTTCATGAAGTCAGGATGAACACATGGCCATAAACGTGCTAAAGCAAATACTGGATTTTCTTAGCCACTGTATAATATTGTGTGTGTGGTATTTTTTGTTTTGACACAAGGAGTTGTGGTTCAAACTATTAAGGTACCAATAACTTCGTAATTGTTAGTCGTAATTGTTCTTGAAGATGGATATGGCACATAAATAGAATATATATTTAATAAAGAGAGATTATATTTAAGATATATATAAGGTAAAATAGTCAAAAGTATTTTTTAATTGATGTTTCTTAAGGGCCGTGTAAAAGAGAAACAAGATTAGTACGGAGGAAGTATAAGTTTTTCTACTCTTCTAATTTCCTATTCTTCATAAGAATATTCACGTGCGTTTCACATGTTAGAAAATAATAATAATCGAAAATCAAAATTAAAGAAGGCTTGAGGCGTGAGGAGTACTTTCCTTAAAGAAGATATTGTCCATATACAAATTGGGGAAATACAAAATATCTTCTTCAGGATATAACAAGCCAAGAATATACTTGCGGATTTTTCTATATCCATTTTATTGGAAGAACTTCTATTTATAGAGCAACCATCAGACCTTTTCAAAAAGGATGTGTTCTTTCACAAACAAATACAGAGGATGCATCTGTTTGTGAAAGAACACATCTTTTTTGAAAAGGTCTGATATTTGCTCTATAAATAGAAGTTCTTCTAACAAAGTACATATAGAAAAATCTGCAAGTATATTCTTAGCTTGTTGTATCCTCAAGAAGATTGCTTGTATTTCCCCAATTTGTATACATGGAATATATTCTTCAAAGAAATTCGTTCTCATACCTCAAGACTTCTTCAATTTTGTTTTCGATTATTATTTTTTCTAAAAATCTTAAAGAAGATAATCTGTTATGGAGAACATTTTGTCCGGTGTTCAAAATCCAAAAGAGTTCATCAAACTCGACCGTTTTGATGGATCAAACTTTACTCGATGGAAGGACAAGATGATTTTCCTACTACCTACTCTGAAGATTTTTTGTGTTCTTGATCCGGAATTACCTGCTTTGCCAGAACCCACTGCAAAGGATTCTGATAAAGTTAAAGCAACGATGTCACGACCCAAATTCTATCATAGGGCGTGATGGCACCCAACACCGTTGTTAGGCAAGCCAACTCTATTCAACTAGTGAGTTATCATTTATTTTACCAATCAATCTCATCATTTACTAAATCTTAAATTTTAAGTAGTCGATAATTAACAAGTTCATAATAATAGAAATACAACCCAAAATAATAGTCTACAATGTGTGTGCTGGGAACTAATGACACAAGTACCAGGGCAACTAGTAGAATGTACAAAAATGTCATTATCCTACTGCCTGAAACAGAATAGATAGTACATAACCACAACAAAAAAAGAGAAACTTTGGTATGCTACTGAACGGCTGAGAAGGGCTAAGTCACCGTGAGATCTCGATCAGGTATTAGGAACGTACGCCGGACGGATTACAAGATGCACCTGCCTCAAATTCTATACAGTTAAGTACATAAGGATAGTTTGAGTACATAAATAATATGTACCCAGTAAGTATCCAGTCTAACCTCGAAGAATTGCTGATGAGGGGTCGACTTGACACCTACTAAGGTCAACAATAATAATGTTTAAGTGCTACGCTAAGCATGGATAGCATGAATATAATGACAGTCCCAGAACAAGGAGAAATAAGATATTACTTCTTAACAATATATCAATGTCAGCAGTGTCATGTAATAAGTTACATTTCAAAGCATATAAGCGGTGTAAAACACGGAAACATTCCACATAAATATCATGCGCACATTGTCCCGAGGTCGTACGGTCCGGTCCGATATAATAATAAATGGTGCACTGCTATAGGGTCGAATGGCGCAAACCATAGATGCATCTATTTTCTACTGAGGCGATTGGGCCCAATCCACAAATAGCAATTTATTATCAAGTAAGCACATATTTCTCAATTATAATCAAATAATTCATACAAGTTCTCAAGGAAGTGAGTATAACAGTCTATATTTATTTTCAAGTTTTTAGCATGTCCTAAATGATCTTAGCAGCAAGTAAGGATGAAAACATTGCAAATATAGCATGATACGGGTCCTAAACTACCCGGACAATTAGCATAATAGTAGCTACTTACGCATTGTCGTCACCACGTACATACGTAGCCCCCACAGATAGTCACATACATTTATTTTATTCACCTATAGGGTTAATTTCCTCTTACAAGTTAGAAAGGAGACTCACCTATAGGGTTAATTCCAAATTCAAGAATGGGCTCAAACCCTAAAATGGAGCCGAGCGATCAAAAACTAATCTACAGAATTGGGTCGGCTAGCTGGGGTCGCATCTGTGGTCTGGGGATCGCTTCTGCGGAAGAGGAGGCGCATCTATGGAACCTGGGCTTCTCCCTTTGGGCTGCTTTTGTGATTGGTAAGTGGAACCCATGGTCTTGCACATGCAGCTGGACAAACACAGGTGTCGTTATGATAGAAACTAGAGGTTCATCTCCTTCTCAAATTTGCAACTTAACTCAAACCTCATCCGATTGATGCTCGGGGCCCCCGAGGCCCTGTCCGAACATACCGACAAGTTTAAAATCATAAAACGGATTGATTTGACCCCTAGGAAATCCCGAAACAATGCTAATTCTAAGAATCACCTCTTAAAATAAATTGAATCAAACTTATGAACTTTAAGTTCTTCAATCTACCTCCAATATGCCATAACGTACTTATACTACTCGGATTGACACCGAATTTTGCGTGAAATTCTTAAGTGACAATATGGACTATTCTCAATCTTGGAATTGCATTCGGACCTCGATAACACAAAAAACCGCTCCAAACCAAATTTAAAGAACTTTAAAATCCTTAATGAATCAACTTTCACTATTAGGTGCCAAAATGCTCTTGGGTGATCTGTACATACGCCCAAGTCCAAAATCATCATACAAATCTATTGGAACTTTCAAATCATGATTCTGATATCGTTTACTCGAAACATTGACCAAAGTAAAACTTGGTCTTTTAAGCCAACCTTAAGGAACCAAGTATTCCGATTTCAACCCAAACTCTTCAAAATCTCGAACCAACCATCCCCGCAAGTCATAAATCAATAAAATCAAGTACAGGAAGTCTTATTTAGGTGAACGGGATTCTAGAAAGCAAAATGACAAGTCGGATCGTTACAAATGAGGAAAAAATAGGAAGATGATAAATTGCTATGTCGGGAACATATTCTAAATACATTAAAAGATCGTCTCTATGATCTGTATCAAAATTCGAAGTATCCAAGGGAAATATGGATGCATTGCAAAGTGCTTATGAAAACAAGAAATGAGGTATTGATAAATTTCTATCTTTAAAGTACATCAATTTTAAAATGGTTGATACAAAGCCCATCATGGATCAGATTCATAAACTGCAAATATTAGTTTTTAAACTAACTGATCTTGAAGTTAAAATTCCTGATGCACTTCAAATTGGTGCTATACTTTCTAAATTGCCTTCTTCTTAGAATGACTATAGAAAGAAGATCATGCATTCTTCTGAGAAATTAACTGTGGAACAATTTTGAACTCACATTCAAATTGAAACTGAGAATCAAATCTGTGATACTTTTATGCAATATTCGAGTTCCGTAGTTAAAAATGATAGTCAGAATAATAACGGAGATGGAAACAAAAATCTGAAAGCTTCAAATAAGCCTCAATTTAAAAGGAGGAATACTTTGAAATGTCATCATCCTGGAAAGGAAGGCCACAAGATCCATGATTGCAGGTTTAAGAAAGCAGGAATTAACTTTAACCACGGAAATTCGGGAAACTCGGGAAAGTCTAAGAAAGCAAAAGCAAACACAGTTGAAAGTTCTTCACAAGTCTTGGTTGCAATGGTTTCTGTAGTACCATGTAATATGGTTACAGAATTAAACATGGTTGCTTCTATTGTTAAGAGTCAAGGCTGGTGGCTGGATTCGGGTTCCACTGTTCATGTTTGTTATGAGAAGAATATGTTCAAGACTTATGCAGAAGTGAAGGAACCCGAGAAGGTTCTCATAGAAAATCATATGACTGCAGATGTTGCAGGAAAAGGAAGTGTTGAGATCAATTTCACTTCTAGATATAAGCTAACATTGCTAAATGTATACCATGTTCCCGACATAAAAGAAGAACTTAATGTCTGCTAGTTAGCTGTCTAAGTGAGGCTTCAAGATAGTCATAGAATCTGATATTATAATAGTGTCACAACCCTAAAACTCAACCCGTCGTGATGGCACATATCATAGAATTAGGACAATCTCAACTCAACATAACCCAAACCATAATACTATAATTTAAGAAATTTCCCGAAAAACACTTTTATTGTTTAAAAGTAAACTGTTTATAACATAAGCAAAATTCGTAATACGAGTCAACCAGCCCAAAACCAGGGTGTTACAAAGTACATGAGCATCTAGAGAAATAGCATAGTCTACCATAATGTTTACTGAATACAACTGAAACACAACTAGAATAGAGAAGGAGGTTTAAGGTATGCGAACGTCGTGCAGATACCTCAACAATCTCCAAAGCTTGCAACCTCGATCAATGACTGCCACTGGGATTGAAAGCACATGGATTTGCACACAAGGTGAAGGGGGTAATATGAGTACACCAACTCATTAAGTAACAAGTCCAACCTATGGATTTACAAGTAGCGGCAAACTCAACCTCATTAGGGATAACAGAAATAACGTACAGAAACGTAGGCATGCTTTCAGTTAAATAGACACCTCAAATAGTGAGAACAGAGCAGATATGAACATGGAAAAGAAATATAGCTCTGCTACATCTACATTCCGATGCTCATGCTGTATGTAATGCACCATGCTGAGTGCCTCATGTGCATAAGATCCCAAATGCTCGTCCACTCAGTATTGTATACGGCTCATACGGCCCAGGGAAGATCCATCATGTAATATATATACATATATATATACACACACACACACATATCTCTGATAGCAATCACTCAGTACTGAGGAAGGGCAATCCAGCAATAGGAGAATATCCCTCTCTAGCTAATGGTAGTAACCTCACAACCACTCGATATTGCATATAGCTCACACGTCCCAGGGAAGATCCATCCCGGAATATATACATCACTAGCTATCAATCTCCAGTACCGAGGAAACACATGCCAATCCATCCTTGTGGAGAAGATCCATCTCCATACCAAGGGAAGATCCATCCCTGAATATGATCAATTGCGCTCACTCGGGTGTGTTACATACTCCGGAGGGGCTCCTACAGCCCAAGCATTATCATAATCATCAATATAACCGCTACGGTGTGCAGCTCGATCCCATAACTTTCACTCATAATCAGGCTCTCGGTCTCACTCAGTCATCACTCTCCAGTCTCATATACGGGCTCACAATGCCATAAAACTACCCCGAAACAATGATATGATGTGCCAACGTAATAACAACTGAGACTGAGACATGATATGATATGCATGAATAAGACTGAGTGCAGAATATCGATAAAGCTAATGAGATGATGGGAAGAGCGACCACTCGAGTCTCAACAATATCGGCGTGAAGCCCTAACATGATAATTAGCATGATTCACAGCTCATTTACTTAGTTACATGATAGAAACACGGATATCAACAAGAAAAAGTCACTACGCAATGCCATGGGATGAACCAGGCCAAACTTCTCATGGTGCACGCCCACACGTCCGTCACTTGGCATTTGCGTTACCTTATTACTAATCACATAACACATAGCTCAGAGTTTTGAACCCTCAAAACCAAGTTTGGAAGCGTTACATACCTCAACCAAGCCAAAATCCTATTCCGCGATGCCTATGCCCCTCAAATTGACTTCCGGATGCTCCGAATCTAGCCATAAATAATTCGATACAATAAACACAAACTAAAGAACTTATTCCCATACAAAAATACTAAGCTTTAGGCAAAAAGTCAAAAAGTCAACTCAAAGACGGGCCTGGGGCCCACGTCTCGAAATTCGACCAAGGTCAAAAAATCAGGCAACCCATTCGATTACGAGACTAACCACACTAGTTTCACTCAAATCCAACTTTCAATCGAAATTCAAAACTCAAAAATCCATTTTATGAAGTGTCAGAAGTTTTCCCCAAGTTCCATCCCAAATTACAAATCAAATGATGAAATCAATGATAGATTCATGATTGTTAGCCAAAACCGAGTTAGAATTACTTACCCCAATGATTTCCTTGAAAAAATATGATGAAATCAATGATAGATTCATGATTGTTAGCCAAAACTGAGTTAGAATTACTTACCCCAATGATTTCCTTGAAAAAATCCCGAAAATTCACCTCAAACCGAGCTGCCAAAGTCCAAAATGTGAAATAAAACCCTAACCCCCACTTATATAGTTGTCTAAATGTCCAACCCGCGGTTCGCGTTTTCCTCACTGCAGCCATGCAACCATTAACACGGTCCATGGAATTTCTATCGCGGCCGCCAATCCTAAACTCTTCCCTTTTGCGGTCCGCAAACTTCTACGCGGTCCGTGAACTTCCTACTGCGGCTGCACTTTCAATGTTCCGAGACCTGCAACTTTCAAAACACCAGATATCAGGTATTTTTCCAACTCTCAAAGCCAAATAGTGATCCGACAACCACCAGGAACTCACCCTAGGCTCTCAGGACCTTAATAGAACATACCAACACATCCCATAACATCATTAAAACTTAGATGACCCTTCGAAACACTCAAAGTAACACCAAAACAAAAATTCACACGCGGATTCAAGCCTAAGGACTTCTATGTCTCCAAATTCCACAAACGATACCGAAACTTATGAAACCGCGTCTGAATGAACTCTAATTTTTCCCACAATTCAAAAATAACACTACGATCCTACTCCAACTTCCATAATTCCATTCCGACCCCGATATCAATTTTGCCGGCTGAAATCGCCAAATTTTCAACTTTCGCCAATTCATGGCAAATTCACCACAGACCTCCGAATCACATTCTGAACGCGCTCCTAAGTCCAAAATCATCTAACAAAAATAATGGAACCATCAAAAGTCCCATCGGAGATCGTTTACTCATAAGTCAAGATCTGGTCAACTTTCCCACTTAAGCTTTCTCAAGAGAGACTAAGTGTCTCAATTCACTCCAAAACTACTTTGAACCCAAACCAACCAACACGATACGATGAAACACAGCTGAAGAACACATAAAGAAGCATAAATTGGGTAAATGGTACTTTAAATCTCGTAACGACCGGTTGGGTCGTTACAAATAGTATCTAAGAATGGTTTATTTGTTGGAAAGTGCTACACTTGTGATGGCATGTTCAAACTTAGTATTAATGCAATAAACTATATTTCTGCTTATATTGTTGAATCCAATTCTTGTTTATGACATGCTAGATTAGGACATTTAAATTTTGGTTCGTTAAATTATATGTCCAAAAATGGATATATTTCTTGCAAGCATGATAATGTGAAAAAATGTGAAATATGTATACAAGCAAAATGGTTAAGAAACCTTTTCGTAAAACTGAAAGATTTAGTGAATTGTTACACTTAATACATTCTGATATATGTGAACTAAATAGAAAGTTAACTAGAGGAGACAAAAGATATTTTATTACTTTTATAGATGATTATTCTAGATTCACATACGTTTACTTGCTTAGAAAAAAAGATGAAGCATTTCAGAAGTTTAAAGAATATAAATATATTGTGAAAAATCAAAAGAATACTTAGATTAAGATTCTTCGTAGTGATAGATGTGGAGAATATTTTTCCTTTAAATTTAATAAGTTTTGCGAAGAGAATGATTTGATACATCAAACAAGTGCTCCTTATACACCAAAAAAAAATGGTTTGGCTGAAAGGAAAAATAGAATTTTAGTTGATATGATTAATGCTATGTTAATGAATGCACATTTATCACATAATTTATGGGGTGAAGCACTTTTAACAGTTTGTCACATAATAAATTGGGTGCCTTCAAAAAGCTTACACGTTTCACCATATAAACTTTAGAATAATAGAAAACCTAATTTAGATTATTTTAAAGTGTGGGGTGATTATCATTCTATAGAGCTCATGATCAACAAAGAACAAAACTAGGTCCTAGAGGAATTAAAACATTTTTTGTTGGATAGGCACAAAATTCAAAGGCATATAGATTGTTACATCTAGAATCTAATGTTATAATAGAATTTATTCATGTTGAATTTATTGAAAATAAATTTTTAAATAACACTGTTGATGAGAAAATAACTGAATCAAATGAAAGTGATAATAATGCATTGTCACGATCCCGGTTCGCCCTTCGTGTATCATCGTGACGGCACCTAGTCTTTATGACTAAGTAAGCCTAACTTAAGGAATATAAACCAAACTACGGAAATAAAACTATTTGAGACAGAATTAATGAAATAAAATATTATTTAAAAGGTGTTGCTCAGCATACACAATATTTAACTTCTTAAAACTAATACATACTCTCAAAACCCGAAAACCCATGAATCAGAAGCTACGAAACATAGAAAAATGCTCTAACTCTGAAATGTCTATATCAAAAGTAAAGATAAAAGGGCAATCACTACAAGATAGAATAGAGAGAGAGACTCCTCGGTTTGTGAACGTGGAAGATATACCTCAAAGTCCCGTAGAATCGCCTCGCCTCAAGAATGGTAGGCCTGAGTGGAGGTACCTAGATCTGCACATAAAAAACATGCGTCGAAAGGGCATAAGTACACCACAGTGGTACTCAGTAAGTGCCAAGCCTAACCTCGGTTGGGTAGTAACGAGGAAGGTCAGGTCCCTACTGATATCAAATAAGTATAGAAATGACATAATAAGATAAACAGTTCAATTTAGAATCTATAGTAAGAATCTAATACAACAAAATAAGGAATTTAATAACTGAAATAGAGATAAAGACAAAACACAAGGAAATACTAAGCATAAAAGGGTGATAACCGGGGATCTTTCAGTATCCTCAATATATATATGTCGGGGATCTCTTGGTATCCCGAGGATCTCTTGGTATCTTCAATGTATACGAGAAATCTCTTGGTATCCTCAATATATGCAAGGGATATCTTGGTATCCTCAATATACGTACTAGGGATCTCTTGGTATCCTGCACCTCAGTTCAATCCATAAATACGTACAAGGGATCTCTCGGGATGCCGTTCATATTCCCAAAGTAAAACACACAGCAGCAACACCAGAATACTCAATTAAGCTCAATTCCGTACCAAGTAACAGGTAATTCTAATCTAACATGCTTCACATAATTCAATTAAGGCAGCCTAAGCAAATAAGCAGGTAAGTCAATTAGACATGATTTTTCTAAGCTAACAGTAGGTTTAAATTGCAAGTAAAAAGAGACAGGAAAAGGAACACAGTTGAAATTACTTAAACAAAACCAGATTTTTCAACAATTAGCCCAAACACGCACTCGTCACCTCATGTGCAAGGCATTTCAAATATCAAATATACCAAATCCTAAGGGGATGGTCCCCCACAAAAGGTTAGACAAGCCACTTACCTCGAACCGGCTCAATAATCAATCTGAAACCACGCTCTTTCCATGAGTACTCGACTCTAAATGGCCCGAATCTATTCAATTAAACTTCATAATGTAAATAAAACTTCGAGTAGCTACAATTAAATTCTAAGCTAATACGCAAAATTAGGTTAAATGACCAAAATTCCCCTCGGCCCCACATCTCGGAATCAGGTAATCTTTATATTCTCAAAATCCTCACACTCTCATGAGTCATGCATACCAAAACTACCAAAATCGGACCTAAAATGGCCCCTCAAATCATCACTCAAAGGCTTCTAATTAGTCAAGCGCTAACCCCCCAATTACCTCTAATTTTCCTTAATTTTTTCATGCTTAAATTGATAAAAATCATTCCAATAACGAGTTTAGGACCAAAGACCTTACCCCAATGAACTCCTCTGAAAATCCCTCTTGAAAAGTGTTTCCCAAGCTTCTTCCCGTATGAAAAAGATGAAAATGGCTAAATTTCGCGAATGCAAGAATTTATATGTTCTGACCAGCGATTTCCGCATCTGCCGTCCTGGGACCACACTTGCAGTTGTGCTTCTGTGAAACCCGATCGCATCTATGGTATTTCATTAAAGGAGGACTTCTCGCACCTGCAATTAACGCATCTGCGGTCGACTCCCTTTTTGGCTCAAACTGCTTTTGCGACCGCTGGGCCACTTCTGCGGCACCACACCTGCATGACCCAAACCGCATGTGTGGTTATGACAAAACTAGTAGCTGAAGCTGCAACTCTAACTCAAAAATCCTTCCATCAACTATCTAAAATCATCCTGAGGCCCCCGGGACCTCAACCAACGGCACCAACAAGTCTCAAACTACTACCCAAACTTGTACCAATCCTTAGAACAACATCAAAACCTCGAATTAACCATGGATTTAAGCCAAAGAACTCCAAATTTCATAAAATACACTTTTGATCAAAAAGTCTATCAAACCTCGTCCGAATGACCTGAAATTTTGTACACACATCGCATTCAACCCTATGGAGCTACTCCAACTTCCAAAATTCCATTCTGACCCTCGGATCAAAATCTCACTATCAGATCGAAAACTTTAAAAAAATTCGACTTCGGCATTTCAAGCCTAAATTAGCTACGGTCCTCCAAAACACAATCCGACCACGCCCCTAAGCCCAAAATCACCCAAGGGAGCTAACGAAACCATCAGATTTCCTTTCTGAGGCAGTCTTCGCACTGTTCCAACTATGGTAAACTTTCCAAAACTTAAGCTCTCATTTAGGAACTAAGTATCCCAAAACTCTCCGAAACTCAAAACTAAACGTCTCGGCAAATCAAAATAGCAGAAATAAACTGGGGAGAAGCAGTTAATAGGGGATCAGGACGTTATTCTTAAGACGATCAGCCAGGTCATCACATGCATATAGATTGTTACACTACGAAACTACTACAAGTAAAAAAAAAGTGACAATATACAAATAAAACCAAGAAAGGGTCAAAGAATAAGGAAAGAAAAATGTCTTGGTTCTGATTTTATCTCGTCACAGTCCTTAGTCTTCCTTGTAGAAGTAGATAAAAATGTAGATAAAAAATGTCTATAATCAAATTCCTATCTTATTAAATGTTGAAGAAGAACCGAAGACATTTTAAGAAGCTATGGCTTCTCGAGATGATGCCTTCTGGAAAGAGGCTATTAATGATGAAATTGATTCAATAATGTTCATCAATACTTGAATTTTAGTTCATCTTCCAAATGGATCAAAACCTGTAGGTTGCAAATGGGTCTTTCGGAGGAAGTATAATGCAGATGGTTCTATCAAAACCTTCAAAGCAAGATTAGTAGCAAAAGGTTTCACTCAAAAAGAAGGCATAGACTATTTTGATACTTATGCTCCTGTAGCAAAAATAATATCCATTATAGTATTTTTATCGTTGTCTTCTATATATTAATTTTATGTGCTTTAAATGGATGCTAAAACAACCTTTTTAAATGGAAATCTTAGTGAAGAAATTTATATGTAACAACCTGAAGGTTTTGTTCTTCCAAGAAATGAGAAGAAAGTATGTAAGTTCATAAAGTCTCTCTATAGTTTGAAACAAGCACCTAAATAATAGCATTAAAGGTTTGATAGTAATGTACTATCAAATGGATTCATATATAATCATGATAACAAATGTATCTACTCCAAGTTCACAAAAGAATATAGAGTTATCATTTGTCTATATGCTGATGACATGTTAATATTTGGTAAAAATATGCTTGGTATTACTGAAACTAAGTATCTAACATCAGTTTTTAAGATGAAAGACTTAAATGAAGTAGATACTATTCTAGGCATAAAGGTGAAAAGAGAGAACAAAAGAATGACTTTATTACAATCGCATTATATTGATAAAATTCTTGCTAAGTTCAGTCATTTGAGCATAAAGGAGTTTAATACTCCTTATCACTCCAGTATCAAGCCAACTGAAAATATTGGAAGATCAATAGCCCAAATAGAGTATGCAAGTGCAATAGGTAGTATGATGTATGCAATGCATTATACAAGATCTGATATAGCATTTGTTATTTGTAAACATTCAAGGTTTACTAGTAATCCAAGTAATGATCACTGGAAAGCAATAACTCGAGTGCTTGGATATTTAAAATATATAAAATATTTTGGCATTAGTTGGATTACCAGTATTAATGATAATAAATCCACTTCAGGATGGATATTTACTTTGGGAGGTGGTTCCATTAGTTGGGCATCAAAGAAATAAACTTGTATTTCTCATTCTACTATGGAATCTGAATTCATATCATTAGCAAGAGTTGGGAAAGAAGAAGAATGATTGAGGAACATGTTAGTAGATATAAAGTAATGGCCACAATCTATGCCAGTGAAATTGTATTTTGTGATAGTGAGATTACCATGTGTCTAGCTCACAATAAGATATATAATGGGAAATCAAGATATATAAGCCCGAGGCATGCTTATATAAGAGAATTAGTCACAAATGAGACTATAACTATTGTGTATGTGTGATCGAATAAGAATTTGGCAGATCCACTTATCAAACCATTGACGAGAAATGTAGTACAACAAACTTGTGAAGGAATGGGGCTAAAACCTATGAACTTAATACAAGCGACAAGAGCCCAACTTTGAGTTAGTATATACTCTAACAAAATAAGTTCAATGGGGTAGTAACAAGTTGCTTGGTATTGCTTGAGCATTGATTTCCTTTCGGATTCTTAATTCCAATGTATTACATATTGTTATGGGAGGAGTCAAGAAGTTATTAAATATCTAAAATAACTAAGGCAAAATAACAAACTTCGTGGTGCAAACTGTTATACGAAGAGGTTGAATTAAATCTTAATGAAATTAGTAAATGTTTGTAGTAACAGGAACATTGTAGCTAATTTTACCTATATGAATACTGAAGTGTTGCCGCTTCAAGCAAGGTTTAAGGAGTTAATCTTTTAAAAGTTCATGAAGTCATGATGAGCACATGGCCATAAACGTGCTAAAGAAAGTACAAGATTTTCATAGCCACTGTATAATATTGTGTGTGTGATATTTTCGATTTTGACACAAGGAGTTGTGGTTCTACCAATAACTTTGTCAAGACTTTAAGATATTTACACTTATGGAAAGTTCAAATCAAAATAAGATACTCTCCAATATGCATGATATTATGAGAAATATAACAAACCAGTGGGGGATTGAAAGATAGTTTGTTATAAGTTGGAAACAAGCGGGACTTGTCCCAAATCGGTGGTGAAAGGACACTTTTGGTGCCTTTTAAGTCTTTGTCCTTTTATGTGTTTAATTTAGAACACATACTCTCATATGTGTGCAAATACAAATACACATATATATATATATATATATATATATATCAAAGACTTGGACTTGGACTTGGACTTGGACTTGGGGCTTGGGCGCGTGCTGGATCAGGCCTAAAATAAATAATTTATTTTTCGTTTATTTCTACAATTAAATCTTTGTTATTTGAATTTTAAATTTTAAATTTATTTGATAAACATATGCATCTGTTTGTGAAAGAATGCATCTTTTTTGAAAAGGTCTGATGGTTGTTCTATAAATAGAAGTTCTTCCAATAAAATGGATATAGAAAAATCCGCAAGTATATTCTTGGCTTGTTATATCCTGAAGAAGATATTTTATATTTTTCCAATTTGTATATGGACAATATCTTCTTTAAGGAAAGTACTCCTAACGCCTCAAGCCTTCTTTAATTTTGATTTTCGATTATTATTTTTTTCTAACATGTGAAACGTACGTGAATATTCTTATGAAGAATAGGAAATTAGAAGAGTAGAAAAAACTTATACTTCCTCTGTACTAATCTTGTTTTTCTTTTACACGGCCCTTAAGAAACATCAATTAAAAATTACTTTTGACTATTTTACCTTATATATATCTAAAATATAATCTCTCTTTATTGAATATATATTCTATTTATGTGTCATATCCATCTTCAAGAACAATTACGACTAAGAATAAAATGAGAAAAAATAACTAATTTTCCCTTAATTTTTAAAATAGTAAATAATTTGAGATAACTAAGTTTTGAAGTGGTGGCGTCGGACACCTCTGTCAGGCCAGCCAACTCAAATACTTTAAGTTAGTCTCGTTTTAACACTTTTGAAATACAGGATTTTTCCTTCATTATTTAGAAATTTTAAAGAATATATTTTCAAATCAAATTTGAAGGTTAAGCAATTAATACAATACTCCAAACCATCCCAGAACCCGGTGCCACAATTACATGAGCAACTACTGATAAGAGAAATAAACTACAACATCCGTCCGGAATACAGGGGACGAAAAGCAAATACAGTACACTGGAAGGGACTACCCTAGTTGTGGTCGCCTCGAGTGATGCAGCTCACCTAGTCCCAGCGCCATCCATGCTGCTATGCCCAATAGGCTGCTAGAGGTATATATACATGTGCAACAAAAATGTACAGAAGTGCAGTATGAGTACGTAATCAATGTGTACTCAGTGAGTATCCCGCCTAATCCCGAAGGGGTAGAGACGAGATGGCCAACTTTGACACTCACTAGAGGTCAATTAACAATATTCTATAAGTGCGAGGATAATCATGGATTTATATAGAAGTTCAAATTGTGAAGCCAGAAGACAGGTAAACACCTTCGATAATAAATCAAGGGCTTCCAAAGTTTATTCTTTATTATCTTATCAGTTTATATCAAGCCACGTAGGGCCAATTCCATATTTACAATTTTCAAGTAACAGATAAGCATGCGCAAATCATGCCGAGGTCGACGGCCCGCTCCAACAGAAATGTAAATTGTGCACTGCCGATGGTCGAGCGGCCCGTACCATAGATGCATCTATTTAATCTGCCGAGGCATTCGGCCCGTTCCAGAAATAAACACATACCCTGCTCGCAAATCATGCATGTGACGCAGGTACATATAAGAATACATGCTCAATCAGTCATATAAGAGCTTATCGGGGAATATTTATTCAAATAAAACCAATTCTCCTTTGACAATTTTAAGAAATAAAGCTTAATCCCTTTGAAATTAATTTACTAATTTAATGTGATTTAGGCAGTTCAAACGATAAATGGGTTCACTATAATCCATGTATAACATGCTCTTTGGGTCCTAAACTACCTGGACAATAGCATGATAGTAGCTACACACGGACTCTCGTCACCTCGTGTGTACGTAGCCCCACAAATAGGATCACATAATCATTTACTTCACCTATGGGGTAAATTCCCCCTCACAAGATTAGAAAGGAGACTCACCTCGCTCCGAAGATCCACAACCGGCATTTTACATTCTTCTGAAGACTTGCACCAACGCACAATGCTCCAAAACTAGCCAAAGATCATATAAATCCATTAATATATGCTCAATTATACTTTACAACCCAATTTATAACAATTCCTAACTCCGAACAAAAAGTTGACAAAAATGCCCTCGGGCCCACGTGCTTGGAATCCAAAACTTTTCGAAGATAAAGTTTACCCATAACCTTACGAACTCAAATATATTATTTTCTCTTAATTGCATACTCAAAACGTGGCTAAAATCTAAGATTATAATTTTTTCTAGGTCTTTCTACCAAAACCCCAAATATTTCTACAAGATTTCATGCTTAAATCCGTACATTGTTGATGTTATTAACTCACAATAGATGGGAATAACATACCTTATCATAGATGATGAAAACCCTCTCTTGAAGCTCCCCAAAAATTGCCCAAGCCATGAAAATTATGAGAGAAATGGCCAAAATCCGATTTTTAAAACAACTCAATGCCTCCAGACTTTTTCGCACCTACGGCCCTTGGCTCGCTTCTGCGCTTTCGCTTCAGCGGAATATACGCCGCTTCTGCGGCTCCCCTTCATGCCCAGCCTTTCCACTTTTGCGGCTCTCCGCTCACAGATGCGGTTCGCTTCTGCGAAAAACAAACCGCATCTGCGAATCCTGCAGCTCAAACCAAAAACCGCTTCTGCGATTCCCTCAACCGCTTCTGCGGTCCCTCTTCCGCAGAAGCGGATATACCAGCAGCCTTTGCTCTTCAAAAATTCCATTTTTTTTATCTGTTAACCGCCCGGAATCCACCCGAGACCCCAGGACCCCAACCAATCATACCAACCAATCCCATAACATATTACGGACTTGCTCGAAGCTTCAAATCACGTCAAACAATGTTAAAACCATGAATTACACCCCGATTCAAGCTTTATGAACTTTGAACTTTCCAACTTCTATTTCAGATATTTAGACCTATCAAATCACATCCGATTGACCTCAAATTTTGCACACAAATCATATTTGACATTACGAGCCTACTCCAACTTTCGGAATTGGATTCCGACTCCGATATCACAAAGTCAACCTCCAGTCAAACTCCTCAAAAACCTTCAAATTTCTATCTTTAGCCAAATGGCTCCAAAATGACCTACGGACCTCCGAATTCACTTCCGTCTGTGCCCCCAAATCCAAAATCACCATACGAAGCTATTCACAGTTCGGAATCCCAAACGGACATTGATAACACTGAAATTCTCTTCAAGCTAAACTTATGAAATTTCTTCTAAAATGCTAACTTCCACAATAGGCACCAAAATGCTCCCGGGTTATCAAAAACCCAATCCGGGCATACACCCAAGTCCGAAATCATCATACGAACCTGCTAGAACCTTCAGATCCTAATTCCGAGGTCGTTTACTCAAAGTTCCAATCCTAGTTCGTTCTTTCAACTTTAAGCTTCTCAAATGAGAGTTTTCATTTAAATTTAACTCCGATCTTTCTGAATTTAAGTTCCGACCATGCGAACAAGTCATAATACCCTAAATGAAGCTATTCATGGCCTCCGACTGCTGAACGGAACGCTGGTACTCAAAACGGCCGGTCGGGTCGTTACATTCTCTCCCACTTAAACATACGTTCGTCCTCGAACGTGCTGAGAACTATACCAAAGTAGCCTGAAATCACTGCTTAGCACCTCGTGCACCTTCCCGTGCTACCACAACTTAGTTGAGCACATTGGCTCAATAAATTCTGAAGATATTCCCTATTATTCAAACAAATAATCTTTAGAGCACAATTCCAACATCCGCAATTCTATGTCAGCCATTTTTCCAACATAAAATCACCGTATCAATCACTGTACGCTGTACTCAAACATGACTGCATAACTCTGCTGAATTCACACTTTGTATCACTTTACCTATAGGACCACAATAACATTTCTGTTTGAATTAATCAAAATTCCACGAATCTGATGCTCTGATTGCACCTCCTGACCTACATGGGTCTTGCTATAACCTTTACAATACCGACACAGCGGAAGAAAGGTGTCGAAACTCGTAACCAACTGTTGAATCAAGAAACCATTGGGTCTATACCCCTGACATGAGTCATTGCCTCTTTCTGAACCATCTAATGGTCTTAGCTCCTTAATTCACTTCACATAATACAATTCCATTGGTCCTAAATCCAATAATCTCGTCTCACCCAGTACGAATTGCTCAGGCAATAAGCCACTCTGAATGCAATCACAATCTCATATGACGCCACAACGTGCCAATAGGCCACCAATCCAAACACAACACAAATAGGAAATCAAACGCTGGAAGGAATTACCTAACTCCCGCACTACTACGGACTTTCCTTAGAAAATAGGAAGCAGGACATACAAAATTAGCATATAAAAAACTACACTCATCATCACACTGTTTCGGTGTGCAACCCGATCCATACAGCATAACCATGGCAGCATGCCATCCGATCCTCACAACATAACCGTGGCGGCGTGCCACCCGATCCTCACAATATAACCATGGCGGCGTTCCACCCGATCCACACGTAGGACTCACATAAGGAGATATACATTGAGCTAATTTGCTCATTGCGATAAAATAGCGAATCTAGGTCACAAGCACGCTAAGTGCATAATACCATCCCTGAGGGGACGTATAGCACGATAAGCTACAAAACTCGATCACAACTGAGGTGTGATATATAGTCTGAATCTCAAGAGCCATCTTGCTCATAATACGTCATTGCCACACGGATCCTCAGCATATAAAATTTACCAAGCTGTCTCACAATTCATACGGCGCATTACATCATTACCTGGAATAGCTGATGACAAAATAACACCCCGACTGTTCCTACATAAGGAACGCTTACTGAACGAACACAACTGACCTGATATAAAGCCCAAATTCACATTTAAATCCATCCACCGACCTCAAGTCGATCCTGATCATATCAAATTAAGCCAATGACCTTTCAAAGGTCCATACTAATTTCCTTCTTCTCATAATGCACAAGAACAACCGTCATAACCGGAGTACAATCCACAACTCAAAATTCGAGTGCCCTCCGGGCATCCATTCTCAATTTAACGATATCGTCATAATTCTTCATACTTGGTTTATATCTTTAATCAATCAAGTGGCGTCGTGCCACATTTATGCAATCTTCCTGTGGGACACACTCCCACAATCTACCATAACAATTAACTGGGTCTTACCTCCAACCCACCGATCGTACTAATGCTGATAAGCTATCAAGAATCTTTAACCATGATACAAGCCCTCATTACAAAACACCAATATTAGGTGACGCTGAAGACAACCCCAACTTAGTTTAATGATTCAACCCTTTGCTTGCTTGTCCGAGCCCGTGACATCCTTGTCAACACTGAACTGCAACCTTGATCTTCACTTCGTATTTCCATACCTCTCACCACACCCAACGTGCTAATATACGATAGAACACGATTTTTCATCATAACTCCGAAGTCATTTTCATTTTCGCATCTTCATCATATGAGAACCTCGCACTTAACTCACTTCAGGAGAATCATAGCAATACACAGGTAAATTCCCATAACTGTAGAATATGCAAATCAGCAAGTAGTGATCCAAGCCACCATAGCCCCTTCCGGAATCCGCTTCCACTTAACAAGCCACAACAGTAGAATGGTTTATAATGTTATCAATTACGGCGAACGACAAACCTCACGCGTACCGCCACAAATCAAACGCATAACTCGATCACGCTGAATGAACGGATCACAGACCCCAACATGCCAAATTCAACTATGGCTAATCAATCCCTTTCCTTCCAATTTATCCTTGATTGCTCTGGAATTAATACTAACTCTCTTCAACACATAACATAGTCCCTCTGCACTCTCCCTAGGTGACCTTGAATTGTGAGACCATGTTGTCTCAAATCTCACGAATTATTTCACATTTCTCAAATGCTATACCACAAGGTAGCACATCATAGAACATCCTGGGCACCTTCTCATAAGCTGCTGCAGAGCTTGATTCTTAATTGTACTTATAGGCTCGAAATCATCGGGCACCACACTTTAACTTCTGAATTCACTGGGACCATTGCTGAGAGCCACCCGCTCTAAATTGGTCCCAAATATAATTCACCCCTTAATTCTTGTAACACACGAATACTCTCTCGGCGAAGCACCCGGCGAAATTACTTCCTCTGAAAACTGTAACTATACCAGGCATAAATCCTGAACCTTTTTATAAGTCCAGACATGAGCCAATAAGGCCAACCATCGCATGCCTCCAACAATTCATTTGCTCAAATTACCACTTATGGTCTTTTATCATAGCTGAGATAATCCATCAATATGCTAATAACCAGAAATCATGCAAGTAATTAATCATACAGCCCAATCACAGGCAGTGGGACTCTCCCACTTAGCTTGAAGCCATAATTTTACCATTCTTGAGTTCACCCGACCTTTTTACCTCTTATTCACATAACCTCGCTCCATAAGTTATCAAAATTTCTCGAAATCTTCCTGTAAATCCCCACCTTTCATATTCTGAATCATTAACCACATACGCACGACCGATCTCTTTGTCGAACAACTAATATAATTATTTGCAGAAGCTTCGCCGACCACGCGACCGCTAAGCAAGCTTATAATTCTTTGTCGAACAACCAATATTTCCACTATTTTTAAGCAAGCTTGAGAGCTCTTGGACGGAATTGAAAGGAGATTTCGACTAGGTGTGATTGGAGGTAAGTCCCTTGGCCTAAAAACATGAAAGTATGATAGATTTAACATGGAAATTGGTTGAAATTCATCAAAAGAGGGTAAAGCTAGGGCTTGGCAATTTGGTAATTTTAAAATGGAATTTGAAGGGACAAATGGACTCCGATTTTGGTAAATTTGATATGCATAGACTCGTGGCGAGATAAGGAATCCGGTGATGTGAATTTTCTAATTTTTTGAGAAGTGGGCTCGGGGACTGGGTTTTGCCAACTTCGTGATTTTCGATATTTTTCGAGTCTTTTCGATTGGGTTGTATTCCCTTAGCCTATTGTAACGTATTCCTTGTGGTTTTGATCAAATTCGGCGCTCGTGGAGGTTGATTTGCGAGGCAAGGGCATAGCGAGCTAGGATTTCGACCTGCTTGAGGTGAGTAATGGTTATAAATGATGTTCTAAGGGTTTGAAACCCCGGAATTGCACAACATAGTGCTATGTTGAGATGAGACACACGCTATATGATGAGCGTGGGTCTGTTACTGCTGGGGATTCGGACTTGGTCCATCCCTATTGATGATTCTATTGTATTTTGACTGAGACTTAACTTATAACATCGTAATCTGGGTTAATTGCCATGTTTGGGGCCTTATGTCGATCTGTAGAACACTTAGGGGGTATTTGTACAAGTTGACCTCACTTTACTTGTCGGAATCATACCCTCAGTCATGTTCTTAACTAATAAATATAATATGAACCAGTTTTAAACAAATGAATAAATCCAAATGAGAATCATGTGTGGGTTGGGAACCCTGTCTTACCTTAGCGTGCCCGAGAGGCCAAGTTTATATTGACTGAGAGGGGTTGAGGACTCCATAGTGAGGGTATTTGATATATCTCGGATCGGGATGCACGCCGCAGTAGTATATATACATATATTGATCGGACTGCATGCCGCAGTAGTATATTATATGGATCGGACTGCACGCCGCAGTAGTATAGTGTTTGGGCTATAGGAGCCCCTCCGGAGTCTGCACACCCCCAGTGAGCGCAGTCGACTATTATATTGGATCGGGCTGCACGCCGCAGCAGTATATATATATATATCGGGCTACACGCTGCAGCAGTATACTATATGGATCGAGCTGCACGCCACAGCGGTATAATCAAACTATCGGTCATTGTGAGTAGTAAATGAGTCGTGTACTAGTTTGGGGGATATTCACCTAACTTCCTCATTTAGCTGTTGTTTAATTGCACTTACTATTTTTATATAGAACTGCGTAGCATTTTTATGAGTTTTCTTTCCGTCAATCATTATTTATTGCTATTACTCACGGAGTTGGAGTACTTACTTTACTCCCTACACCATGTATGTAGATACAGGTATCCCGGAGGCATAGTTTGAGCTTTCTTCTGTT
Source organism: Nicotiana glauca (assembly GCA_026770625.1). NCBI lineage: Eukaryota > Viridiplantae > Streptophyta > Magnoliopsida > Solanales > Solanaceae > Nicotiana > Nicotiana glauca. The sequence goes on along the minus strand of MU765733.1, from coordinate 17,336 downwards.
GTCCAGATTATCACTGGAGTTATCGAGGTAGCTGCATGGCGTCCGCAGGACCCGATTTCTCCCCTTATCCTCTTTATTTTTTGCATTCTAGACTACTATATGTACGGGCTGCTACTCAGATTTGTATTAGAGGCTCTCGACTCGTGACACCAGATCGGTGGGATTTGTATTGGCATTTTTCTTGGTTTTCGCATAGATTTTATCTTCTATTAAAGAGTTACAATCACGTCTAATTTAGCATTTAATCCTGTTAATTGGTAATAAATTCTATAAAAGAGATTGAGAGTATTAGATTGGTTGGGCTTGCCTAGCATTGTGTTGGGCGCATCACGATCGGGGTTGGGGCAGTGACAAATAATCTGCATGATTTTTATAGTCCTAATCAGTTTGAAGAATAATCTCTTCACAGTGTTAAAATCAGTTTGAAGAATAGTCTCTTCACTGTGTTGTCTTGGGTTGAAGGATTAAATACTTCCCCATTTACTAAATATGTTTGTGTCATATTGACAGAAATGATGGTACTATTGACAAATATAAGGCAAGATTAGTTGTTAAAGGGTTTAGACAACGAGAAGGTCTTGATTACTTTGACACATAGTCGCTGGTAACAAGGATTACATCTATCTGGATATTAATAGCGTTAGCCGTCATGTATGGCCTTCAAATCCATCAGATGGATGTAAAGACGGTGTTCTTAAATGGAGATTTAGAGGAAGAAATCTATATGGAATAACTTGAAGGGTTTGTAGTTCCCGAAAAAGAAAAGAAGGTGTGTCGACTTGTTAAGTCACTTTACGGACTAAAACAAGCACATAAATAATGGCATGCAAAAATTGACCAAACAATGTTGTCAAATAGTTTCAAGATCAATGAATGTGACAAATGTATTTACATTAAGAATACTCCAAATCAAATAGTTATTGTTTGTTTATATGTGGATGATATGTTGATAATGAGTAACGATATTGCTAACACAAATGCGACTAAGCACATGCTTACTTGTAAGTTTGATATAAAAGACTTAAGAGTTGCCGATTCAATTTTGGGAATTAAGATCCTATAGACTCCTAAAGGTCTAGCTTTGTCTCAATCTCATTATATTAAAAGGGTTCTTGGAAAGTTCAAATATTTGGACTTTAAAGAAGCAAAAAAGCCAATTGATTTAAACCAAATTCTTGTAAAGAATAAAGGTGAAAGCAAATCTCAATTGGAATATGCTCAAGTGTTGGGAAGTTTGATGTACATTATGAATTGTACACGAGTTGATATAGCTTGTGCAATAAGCAAGCCTAGCCTATACACAAGTAATCCCAACCAAGGTCATTGGATATCAATGAAACGAGATTTGGGATATTTAAAATATACTCAAGAATATATATTGCATTACAATAATTATCCCGCAGTTATTGAGGGATATAGTGATGCAAATTGGATCACCAAATCAGCAGAAACAAAATCCATAAGTGGATACGTTTTTACCATTAGTGGAGGAGCAGTGTCTTGGAAGTCGTCCAAACAGACATGCATCACTCGCTCTACAATGGAATCTGAGTTTATTGCTTTAGACAAGGCCGGTGAAGAAGCTTAATGGCTCCAGAATTTCTTAGAAGACATTCCTTTTTTGCCCAAACCTTTGGCACCTGTATGTATACATTGCGACACTCAAGCAGCAATAGGAAGGGCTGGGAGCATTATGTATAACGAAAAATCCCGTCACATTCGACGAAGGCATAATACCGTTAGACAACTACTCTCTAGCGAAATTATCACAATTAACTATGTAAAGTCAAAAGATAATGTATCGGATCCTCTTACAAAAGGCCTACCTAGAGAGGCGATTGAGAAGTCATCAAAGAGAATGGGACTATGGCCGAGGACAAGTCACTATGGGAGTAACTCTACCTAGAAGACTGGAGATCCAAGATCTAGGTTCAAGGAGATCAAACAAAGTCATTAATGACGATTCAACGTTGTCAAATAAAATTTTGGTCCATTCTCGTTGTGAGCACGTAATTTTTTCCCTACATGAATTATTCCCATAATTTTAAAATAAAATAATTTCTTTTCACTATTTGCAATTTTATGGATTTTCAGGGCATTTTCTGTTTATTGTTTGCATTTGTCTGTACATGTTTATTTTATTTTAATTAATAAAAAATACAAAAATATGTGTGCATTTGCATTCAATTTATAATTTGACATGTTAGGATTAATTAATTAATTAAGTTGTTTTATAAAAAGGAAAATCACAAAAATAGTTAACTTGCACTTTTAGTTTTAATTTTTGATTTTTGATTTTTGAGTAGTTTTCTTTCGGTTAGTGTAGCTTTATTAGCTATGGAAATTACTATTTGGGGTTTAATTAGTATTTTTGAGAGGTTAATTAGGTTTTAGGATTTAATTTAGGTGTTAATCTAATTTTGGAAAAAGAAGAAAAAGGTTTTTTGGGAAAAATTGAAAAGAATTGAATTAAAAGGAGAAGAAAGTTGAAAGTTTGGGCTTTTTTAATTCTAATCTACCAAGCCCAACTATTTTCGCCTAAATTTCCCCTGACCCGGTCCAAGTCCCTAGCCTTGAGACCTTGAAACGACGTAGTAGGGTGATAATACTACGTCATTTTGAGTTGTTTAATTCCAGTTTAATCCTGGCCTTTCCTATATCTTATCCAACGATAGTGGAATCGTCTTCTTTTAATTAAAAATGTCCAAACTTTATCAGTTAAACCTAAGATATGTTTATGTCGCCTCCTTCACCCTCATCTCTCACCAACAATCACCGCTCACAGGAACTCGCCAGAGATGATGGTTAACCTCCAAACCCCCTTAAAACTTGACCACATAACCGCCGTTACACCTTAATTCCAAATCCACCCTTGTATCCTTTCCCAAATCGCTCACTTTCTCCAAATCAGGGATCAAAGGTAGCACTGAAATCCTTTGTCTTCTTTCTTTTGAGCTCCGCTCAGTCAAGCCTCTCCTAAGTGTTGCATGCGTGAAATCGATCAGTTTCGATTAGTGGGTGAGCGGTTGAAGGTTCCTTTGTGCTTGATGATTAAGCTAGGTCATAAATCTCGGATAAGTTAGCATCTCTGTTTCCTCCCTGTTATTGTCTCATGATAAGAATTGTGACAAAGAGCACATACCATTGGAGAAATTTTGGCTAATGCTCGATGTCACAGTTCACACCACAAAGTTGAGGTTCTTTGCACCAGTGTTATCGCTTTTGGGATCATCGATCTAGCCGGTATCTCTTTTCCTCTTCATCTCAGTCAAGCTTAGAATTTGTAGGTTTTGTTTTAAGTCGTTTAATTAGGTGATAATAAGAGGCTAAGACATAATTAATTTCTATGTTATTATTTGCTGATTGTCTTTTGCTTTCTCTTACGTCTTCCTTTTATTATTTTTGCTTCGTTTATAGAGTTCATGTCCAAAATTCAGAATTGGGGCCAATTTGTTTTCTTATGTCATTTGGGGAATTCATCTGCCTAAATTTGAAATTGGGTCCGCTAAGGGTAAGGAGCCCAATTAGCTGTTTAAAACTTAAAGAAGCAGAGGCCTAAAAGTACTTGGGCAGTGTGGTGTAAGGTTTGTAATTTTAGGTGGTGTGGGGGATAGGTTAGTCAAGATTAGGGAATATTTTGGTAACCGATTTAGAAGCTTCTAGGAAGTTTGGGTGGGGGTATTTAATTGAATTTCAGACTTGTAGTGGGTTAACTTGACCAACAAGTCAATAATTAAGGGATTTTTAAGCTAAAAATGAGAATTGAAGAGGGGGTAAAAGGGCAAAATTGAAAACCTGAAGTCTGTCCTATTTGCTTGCCTATAAAGGCATCTTATTCTTGACTTGCAAGGTAGAGATTGGAAGAGATTAAAAAATTAGAAAATCAAAGATGACTGAAAATTGGAGAAGTACTATTCCATTGAAATTTTTCTCAGATTTTCTTAGCTTTCACTTTGCTGGAACCATTTTTGAATCACTTAGTTTTGGGATGGATTGAATTTAGCTATTCTAAGTTTGGGCTGAAATTAGCTGAGTTACATTCGATTGAACTGTTTTGTGGACTAGATAAGCTTCATTTTGGTTAAAGAACTGGTTTACTGGTTGTATTCTGCTTGTTTCTCTGGTCTTCCCCAAGTAGATTCTACTGTTCCATTGATCAATTCTAGGTTTCTCTCTGCTATACTATTACTGTTGATCCCTAACCTCTTATTTCCTTCCATTTCCAGGTATTTATCACATCTCTTAATGTGTGAGAATGGATGAACGTTGGGTTTGATTTGATCAAGCTGAATTTGTAAAAGCATGTCTTTGTTTAATGCTATTTCTGCACTTCCGTAGTCACTGATAGACATGTTGTAGATTAGTCTTTCCTATTAAGACGTTTGAGCTGCTGTTGTTATCCCATTCTTCATGAATCTGGAGAGTTTCAGCAGCCATTTTGATTTAAATGAGTTGTTATTAAAGGGCATAAAATTTATTTTAAGATTTTGGGTTGCTTTCTTTCCTTTGGGCACATGTAGCTAGTTATCATGCTTGTGTAGTTTAGTTCATCATGTTTAGTTATTGTGATATTTCCCTTTATTTCAAATGGCTTAAGAGGTATATATAAATCCATGAGAATCATGTTCCACGCAGTAACAGGCCTGGTTTCAGGTGCACACAAGTTTGTTGGATTTAGTGTTTATGTGAGGATCCCACCCCAGTTTTATTCAAGTAATGTGTATAGATGCATTGATGTGAGTGCATACTAGTAAGCACTCCCTTTTAGTTAATTATTTGGTTTATAAGTGATAAGATACATCATATCTCAAAATGGAAAGGGTCTGACGATTATCTCTCTAAAAATAGTAGCTTGAATTGTGTATCTGATTCTGGATTTATTTAGTTGGCATGTGACTTGAACAATAAAATGTTAGTATTAAGAATGGTTCAATTGTGAATTTTCAATCATTAATTGGTGGATTTTACTTAAAATAATTTGATCAGTAATTGCAAATTCTAGCAATAGGCATCCTGTGGATTCGATCTAGGGACTTCATGGTCTGCTGAATTGGGCTCTTTCTTGGAACCTGTATGGAATGGCGTTGAAATTGCCATTTGGAATAGTCTTCAAGTGCATAGGCTATTAGGCCTCATGCTAAGCCCAATTCTTAACCATTAGCCCTCTTCCCTTTATTTTAAAATAAGTTGTCAGCCCGAACCATGGTAGAATTTGTACCCATTAATGTTTGAATGATTAATTTTCTCCAACTAGTGGATGTGAGCCATATTAGACAACACCAATAAATTATGGCCCTCCAAGTTTAATTCAAATACTCCTTTAAATTAGAATTGAGGTGCGCCATAAGTAAAATGAGATCACATAGTTTATGGCCCTCCAGAATTTAGTTTGAATGTCCTTTAAAATCAGAGTCGAGGCGCGCCGCGCCAAATAAAATCTCAAATGTGTGTCCCTCATTTAATTATTTCTTTTAAAAATCCTTAGAACTCGAGGCGTGCCATTTAGCAAATTTTCATGTCCCTCGCAAAGTTAAAAATGCGTAGTTGCTTTAGGCGCGTTACTTTAATAATTTACCTTAGTAAACTCGGGTGCGCATTTATGTGACCTAAATCCAAATCTCAACGTTAGATAAAATGTGTTGCGGACTGTGGGTGCATTTATGTGATGTGGTTCAAGACCTATTTTTGATAACGTTGAATTATTCTTAAAAATTATTGGATTAAAAGCAGTTTTAAAGTTAAAATGCACATAGGTTTAATCACGTATTAAAATCAGGTAATTAAGCCAATAATAACAGTTGAGCGACCGTGCTACAACCACGGAACTCGAGAATTCCCAACATATTATCCCGGGTTAACAAAATTCCTTACCTGGATTTTTGGTTCGTGGACTGTAATACAGAGTCAACCCTTTTCCCGATTCGAGATTTGAACCGGTGACTTGGGATATGATAAATATTCCAAGTGGCGATTGTAAGCACGTGATTTCTGCCCTATATGAAAATAACTCCTAAAAATAGACGAAAATAATTTTAATTGATTTTTAGGTGTTTTTCTTTATTTAGTTGCATTTCACATATTTTTAATATTTTTTTTAAAAAAATGATCATTTTTATATAGTTAAATAATTAGCTTAATTTTACAATTTGAATTAATTTAGAAATTTAGTTTAGCGTTTTAATTAATTAAAGAAAGAAAAGAACAACAAAAAGAAGAGGGAAGTGAAAAGGCTTGGTCTTAATTCAAATTGGCCAAACATTTGAAAAGCCTAAAATATTTTCCCCCCAAAATATTTCCCCCCCCCCCC